>QEWY01004161.1:82598-304344 GCA_006503575.1 Baylisascaris schroederi | reverse complement strand
TACATAAACAATTGACAGAGGGATATCAGTTAAATGACACCCGCAGGAGCAATCTCAGATTGCTTGAGTGTCGCATAGCGAAAACCTATCGAATGTTTTAATATGTTCGCTTCATATGCGAAGCGTTTAATTAGCTGGAAGTTTATTCTGTTGCATTGTAAATTTGTTTAATTGTATGACGTAAAGGGAAGGTGATAATGAAATATGAAAATATTGTGAGCGACTCGCTGAAACGGATAGATATACTGGAGTTGAGTTGATGATGTGAGGAGTGACCGATGAATGAAATCGCTTCTGAGTATTTCACGTTTTAATAAAATGGTTTGTCATCCAAATTCAGTGAAACGTTTTCGATCGACTATATATTCTCACTAAAATATGGAAGTTGAGTTCTCATGGTTGTCGTTAGGTGTTATGTATTTAGCAGAGTCGTTTAAATAATTTGATAATGAAATGATACCTTCGAATAATAGTTGATCAAAGAATATTGAGTGCGTATGATTTGCGTCTTCTCGAGTAAATTAATACAAACGATATTTATTGCATGTGATCATATCAACGCTTAATTATATATATCAACGTTGGCAGGCAGCCAGCTAAATCACTGATTAGCGCAAATTATTCAGCCGAATGAATTAATTTGCGCCTCTCGAGGATGCTTTAAAGTTTAACGGACTGAGCTAGGATATGAAGCAAACGCTAATCGCTTCTTTTCGCTTCGTATAAAGAAAGAAAAGTCGTGCAAGATTTGTTTTGAAATTTCCAACTTACTGGAGTCTGGTAATACAATCACTGTACACATGCGTGTAGTGATCCCTCACTAAGAGTAATTCCGACATCCGCTTTAACTGCTTCAATTCGACAATATTCCCTTCCATTGCAATAGAAATTTCAGAGCATATAACGGCCGATGGAGAAAAGCAGCTTTTATAAGGCGTTATCTGCGATATTAAACCTTTACTGTTCCAAAAAATCTTCCTTCGGTTACTTTGGAACTCATTGAAAAACAGTTGAAAAAAAAACAAAAACAGTAGAAGGTTCCAAAAGCAATTGAAGATCATCTGGGAACCTCTTTCTCGCTTCCGAAATTCAAGGTCGGCCGAATTTCCAGATTGATCGAAAACAGTGGGTTCCAAAGGTCAACACTAATCTGCACTATTGTTCATCACAAGGATAATGCTCTGTTGTGCGAATTTACCGCGCAAATGCGGCGCTGTACCATTGTGCGGAAAAAAACCTTCAGGTGTCGCACAAAGTTGGTTGATTCTGTGAAACTTTTTCTGATCATTCTGAGTTACTCTCAGGTAGTGCATTAACTTTTACATCCATTGAATAGGTAACGTGGCGGCACGCCGTCTTCGTTACTTGTTGTGTGAAGCTAAAAATTGGCTGTTCTTATTGTGGTTTATACTACAGGTGGGTGGTGTAGGTGGTTTGTCCTCCAAAAAATTGAAATAGACCTGAGATTGATCAGTTCATACAAAAGCTTCTAAAAATTGCAACAATGGCAGAATGAGGGAAACACTTTTTTCCTGTTTTGCATTCTTTGCCTACATTGTTCTAACGAAGTCCCAATTGTTCAGAAAAAACTATTTAATCGAGCGCAAAAATTTATTCTCTATTCGAAGTAATTCAAGGTGCCATACTATAGCCACGAAGCTCCAGCAGTGGTGTCATTCAGCACTTTGAGAGAAACAGCGATGTAATGAAATTCCTCCTAATCGGAAACCAAAAAAATTTTACTTTTTACCTTCAAAGTATTCAAAGCAAAAAAAAACGGAAAGCAGTTTACCGACTGAAAGAATACAGCCAATACAACCTCTTGAGGCCAATTCGTTGGATTATTTCGGTCCTCTCGCAACAACGAGCAAAAATTCTGGCTGATTCTCTTTCTCTTCCTTATCACCTGAACGACACATCTAAGTGGTGAGGAATTATTGCACTTAATACGGTCTTGTTGATTCTATTTTACTCGGAGCGCTTAATTAGAAGCAATTCCTACCCACCCTACGCAAATTCACTACTCGAAAATGTCTTTCAAAGGCCCCGTGATGCATCAGTCTTTGAAATCGATAGAGAGCGGCAAATAACACCATTTGCATCAAAATTATTTCGTAGTTTATTACTGCATTTACGTGCGTCTTGACAATAAGAAACACATCAACGTCTGTTTGCCATAATAAAGAAAAGAGTTTTCGAATACTGCGCGCAAATTTTGGCGAGGAATTCTGGACTCTAAACAGCTCTAGTACAATAATCGCAGAATGTGCTGAAGTAACTGAATAATGGATCGATCATTCTTTCGATCTGCGTTTCATCTTGCTGACTTCCTTTCAGATGATGTGCTTGCTGATAGCGAATGCTGATTCTGCACTTCAAAAAAGGTGAACACGAAACAACATCATGTGATATGTTATAAAAGGAACGGACTACATCGGTTGACTTTGCTGAGCATTTTTAGGAAAGAAGGAACCTGGAAGAACCTGCATGAGCGGATATAACCACAAGCACAAATCACTCTCTACTCGATTGTTGGAGAAATAGGACTATTTGGTAATGAGGAATAACCGCGATCGTGTTGCACTAATACCGAAGACTCAAGCAAAAGCCACTTCACTCATATACGGCTCAACTTCGCAATGAACGCTGTCTCCTTAGACCCGTCACTCAACTTGTTCCAATAGAGGTCATTGCCGAAAACAAAACGCTGCGCTCAAAATTTTTAACCGATTCAGAATATTTGTGGAAGCATCAAATTAATCAGACTGGGTAGATAACGGCCATAAATTCCGCTCTTGCAGAAGAAGTGATTACCTTGAAACTATGTCGGGCATTCAATTGTCGCACTAAAGTTGGCGTATTTGATTGGCACATAAGGTTTCGAGATGGCAGTAGGTTAAGAAGACCTACATTACGGCTTTTCAGGTGCCACGGCGTAGGACGACAGGTGGCTGTTAGATATATAAGGTGTGCAAGTCTCAGCCCACTGCCTCTAATTGATTTCCACATATTGTTGCTTTAATTGTTTCATTACATGGGGAGAAGCAGCAATGAATTAGTCCGGCCTCGGAGCAGCAGACAGGCAGAATTGCTGTGCGCCGATGAACATTGGGCGTCAGCACTTGCCACAAGCCCTCATCTTTGTCAAGGAGAGGTCGTTTTTTTTCATCGCAAGTGATAATTCTGTCAAGAGAAGGGTTGAGGAAGTCAATAGCAACGAAGAGCAGATCTTCCTTCGAGAACAATGATTCAGTAACAGCGAGAATGTCGAGCTCGCTTTTAGGCAGTTCAGCACTTCAAGTGACTGAAATTTTTATATGAAAGGAATAAGTTCGCTTATTTCAAGACGACAATGTTCATTCAATTCAAATAATACTTATTTCTGAGGACAATATCACTGTTGAGTAGCATTTTTTGTTTTGAATTGCACCGACATTAATGTAAAGATTCTTTCGACGTGAACACCATCGTATATGACCGCAAATTCTCAGTGCCATGAAACGCTGGAAGTGGGAGGGTGTTTGTGGACCTATAACGGACCTGAAAATCTCAGGATCAACGGCTCCTCGAGCTCCTTCATGGTCTTTGTATTTGCGCGGCTTAATCGTCAGCAAATTCCTCGCACCAAAAGTTTCAGAGAACTTCAATAAGGGACACAAGTTGTGAAAGTCTACCTCCTCTCCAAAGAATGTCGGCAAAGATCAGAAGGTCGAATTTACCTTTGTGGATGGAAGGCCCCTATGGGAAAGTAACATCGCAACTGGAGTAAACTTGCGTACTGAGCAAAAAGGTTATGGGGTGCCACCTGCTTTATATAAGACAACTGCCCAGTTACACCTGTTAGTGCACTCATAAGACCGTGAGTAGCAATCATACCAGAACAGCATTTCTCTATCGACGGTTGGACGCTTCCGAATGTCCATCACGATGGAAGAGAATCTTTTAAAATGTAAACTGTTAGAGTGTATGTTTAATTGACCTGAGCATATGCTTAAAATCACTACTGATATATTCGATTTGATCAGAAATTTGAAACTCGATACCCTCCAACTTCAATTTCATTCCTTGCTTATTCCAGGGCCGAAGCAAGCATAAAGATCTTTGTGAGGGGTGACCAATAAATTGTAGATCAACTGCTTTCGGGCTGAGCGGCGAAGCGATGACCATAAGACAGAGCGAGCTCTCTATAAATTCCTCGAGGCAAGGACCGAGCGCATGAAAGGAGAGCGTATTCGCTCACATAAATCAATCCGCGTCTAGCTTTTCCTTTGAGGTGTCGTCCTTGGTCCTTGTGAGGGTCGGTTCGGACCGTAACGATGCGCAGCCCAACCGCAAAGTGGCTTGTGTGTGAGAAGTTCCTGGTGCTCGTTATCGTGAAGGTGGCACTATTCGTGCCATGATGCTGTCGGAACCACGTCCCCCCTGGTCCTGTTATCTCCTCCACCTTACTGTCGGTGATTTTATTGAGGCTTAATAAAAAACCCTATTTTCTCGCCTTGTTGCCAGAATACAGAGTATCTGGTTGAGCCTCGAAAGAGGAAATTGCGAATCCTCTCAGGACAAGTCAGGGTAGAGAGGCAAAACAGGGCCTAACACCCTAACATCTTGCCTCCCTTCTTCAGCTCAGTGCGTTGAAATCCGCTTCACACCTCCGTTCCGGTCATGCTTTCAAGCTTCCATTCACTTGTAGTCTCATTTTTCTCATTTTCACAAGCGTTCTAGGCGCAAATTAATTCATTCGGCTGAATAATTTGCGCTAATCAGTGATTTAGCTGGCTGCCTGCCAACGTTGATATATATAATTAAGCGTTGATATGATCACATGCGATAAATATCGTTTCTATAAATTTACTCGAGAAAACGCAAATCATACGCACTCAATATTCTTTGATCAACTATTATTCGAAGGTATCATTTCATTATCAAATTATTTAAACGACTCTGTTAAATACATAACACCTAACGACGACCATGAGAGCTCAACTTCCATATTTTAGTAAGAATATATAGTCGATGGAAAACGTTTCACTGAATTTGGATGACAAACCATTTTATTAAAACGTGAAATACTCAGAAGCGATTTCATTCATCGGTCACTCCTCACATCATCAACTCAACTCCAGTATATCTATCCGTTTCAGCGAGTCGCTCACAATATTTTCATATTTCATTATCACCTTCCCTTTACGTCATACAATTAAACAAATTTACAATGCAACAGAATAAACTTCCAGCTAATTAAACGCTTCGCATATGAAGCGAACATATTAAAACATTCGATAGGTTTTCGCTATGCGACATTCAAGCAATCTGAGATTGCTCCTGCGGGTGTCATTTAACTGATATCCCTCTGTCAATTGTTTATGCATTTAATTAGCAGTTAGAGGGTCTATTCATTACTTCGTTGTCAAATCAACGATACTCATGCTTCTATTAAGTCTTCAAAAGGCAATAATTCACTCCATTGCTAGCTTTTCCGAATATAATAAATGCATGTTTTATTTTCCATGAAGGCTAACCGAACTTTTGCACAAAATCACTTATTTATTTCATCGCAGTTATATAGCTATTCGCTCTGTTCGCTCCACTCATCAGCGGTTAACCCTCAGAAGTTAGTCGTTAAGAACACTTGAAGAAATTAGTGTTTAAATTTTCAAAATCTCTCATTAAACAAATATCAGTTGGAGAATATTTAAAAACATTCAAGTGAAGGCTGCAGATTTGGAGTAAATTCAGGAAAATTTAGCATGCGTAAACAACAATATCCTTCCGATGCCACCAGCTTTAGGAAATGTTTTGGTAGAAATCGTTTTGTTATTCGCTTCGTGTTTATTCTATCTTCTTCTCACGAGCAACGTTGTTTATTCGGCCTATAAGTAAACGTAATCGGTGAAGAAACGCCACTGCTCTACCCTTTTCATCCAACTTCCCTTCCTATGTGCATTTCCCATCCCGTCAATGGAACAGATGAAGAGGAAATGTACTCTCGCATATGATATCCGTTTTCCACATGCAAAGCTGTAAATCAACAGTTCAGGCGGACTTTTAAGTACAGGAAAGGCTTGTATAGCACATACCCATTGCATGATGATGAAAAAAATAAGGCTTTTCAGCATCTCAGAGGAAAAACTTGCATATCCCCTTCCAACACAACGATCAAATTCGGATATCGGGAACTCAGAAATCTGTCTTTAAAGACCTTCCGCCACCCTTCGCCTTTGTTCAGATGCGTAAGTGAAACCCATGCAACATGAACCTTCAAAAGGTTTGTTTTTCCACAATTGACTAACGGCACTGCTTAGTTCAGAATTCACGCTCTCAACGTCAACGATAGCAGCAACCACGGACTGACTAATACTTGGGTGTCAAAGACAGCATCGCAGTTCAAATCAACAATTCATCCGTCATCATTCTCAAACGTCATACACTGATTACTTGGCAAAATGCTGACATTCGAAGGCGGAAAACATCTGTTCTTCTATGAGATTTGTGTGTGGGCGCCTAGAACAGGATGAAAAAGTTGTGGACGTGAGCACAAACCGACCGAGTGCATCAATGATCAGATGAAACTGTGTCTTCGAGAAATCCCATCTGATATGAACGCTTCAATGCCTTTATTCGGCAATATTTCTTCCCGTACAATGAGTATTACACAACAACAATGCACGTATGAGTGATGCGCAATATGAGTATTATTGCAGCAAATTGAGAAAAGCATGAAAATTGTGGAATGAGAACACTTCAGTATGAGAGGACATCGAACGACATACGAACAAACAAGACAAAGGAAATGGCGGGACAAACAGCCTTGGGTCTGAGTAGGAAAATTAATCGCCGAAGGGATGAACGATGAGAGTTTTAAGCTTTCGATCGGTTACACTTGAATTAATGGATAATGGAACTGGCTAGAATGATTCAGGTAGATGATTACGACCGGATAATAGAAATGCTTTTCGAAATGTAATTTAGGCAACTCAGCGATCTGCATTATTGCCAACGGTGGTGACTGATGATAACTTCGAACAGATCTCGAAACGAATCTATACTACAGATACACTGAACGATACATACGTAAACGACCCGCGTCTTATATTTGAAAACAAAAAGGTCCGTAGTGAAAAATGCGGTGTTCACGTATTAAGAAATAGACCACTAATGCACTGATAAGAATGAGTGTAAAGGGATGCATGTATATTGAACTATAGTAATGAGAATGACCATTCCCTCTGGGAAAGCCATGAAAACAACCAGGAAGCAAAACAACTATTCGATTACAGTAATCACCTGAAAGCCCCTTCTTCTATAAGGCCTACGGGAATCACTTCGAGTTTAGAAGAATACTGTGGACGAATTTTTGGACAAGGTCGAAGGACTTCATGCTCAGGGTTTTAGCATTCAGCAGCCCTATCGGAGACTAACGGAACGGTATGAACGATCGGAACCTTTTGTCACATATCCTGAAACTGGGGCTCCACACAATGATGTTCTCAAACTTTTGGAAGGCAACAGCTTGCCAATTCAATAACGCGGAACCAGAAAGATTCGGCGAAGCACTTTGCCTGAGGCTATGAAAGGCTCACAGTTGCTTACTAATTTGAGCGCATTCGATACGTCGTCGCAGAACAATGAAGCATTTGCATTGTACAATCTAAGGCGGCGAGACCAGCGCCAAGGAACAGGATGGCCAACAGGGCAACATTTCTGACCGATCACCAATTACTACCTCATAGAGCGGAGCAATTTCGCCTCTAGTCGTCCACATGATGCAAAGGCTGATAGTGAAGGTTGCAAATGAGGTTACAATAACATCATGATTCCACCTATGTACAACAGTTCGTGAGTCATATATAATAAAAAATGGTGGAGATAGGAAGGGGCATCAAAACCATGCCCTCAGTGAAACGGACTCAAACGGAAAAAAGCCAAGGCTCAGTCCTGCTGAGCACGCAACGCCACTTCAGGTAAAACTTCCTGCACTTCAGTGCGTTCGCCATCGGCTTTTCGTTTTGCGCCACGAGAACGTTTTGGCTCGCGCGCGCAATCGTTCTCCTTATCTTCGACGCAGATTAGAGCCGCGATTGCTTCACGGCATTCGATCAACTCGTTGTCATCAACCTGAAATTGCACACATCCACGTGGCTCGGATTAAAGGAAGAAATAGAGCGTTTTTGTTTATACTCACGACTACTTGGTTAACACTAAAACAGGTTCCAGCGTGTACTCATCGTTGCAGTTCTTTTCTATTAACAATGCATGTGCTGTAATAAGTGTGCTCCGAGGCATATGCAAGATGGTGGCTTGACGTAATCGTTGCACCTTCAAGAATACAGCCGCAAAGCATTGGACATCATCGTCACAGAAACAACCACACTGCCCATTCAATCATTTGAGCTTATCGACCAGTAAACACTTCGAGCAATTCGTCTGACGTTATAAATATGACAGGTTTTCATAGAAGGTGCCATAAGCTACCTCAGCACCGATGGAATTGAACAGCGCAAAGAGCACCGCCTTGAAAAAAGAACTCCCTGGAAGTCGTTTGCTAATTTAAGAGTTCACAAGACGCCCGTTTATTCCTTAAAGTATAAAAGGGCTTCAAAACAAGAACATATATATATATATATATATAATATATATATATATATATATATCGAAAACAAAAGAACTCCATTAGCCGCAAATCAAAGGTAACAAGGTTGAAAGCCCAAGGGAAGCGACATTTTCTCACGACTCACGAATTTAAACTTTAGCCACTAGAATCAAGTACCTTATTGTTCGAATATGAACGCCCTCACCGCGAGAAAAAAATGAAACGAAGTATATATGCCCGACATGTACTTTCTGCGTTATTGGATGTACTCTGAGGTGCGGCTAGCTAAGCATCAGTCGATAAACTCGTGAGGCGAAAACGCATCTGCCAGCACACAAAGCGCATATGCCGCAATAAAAAAAGTTCATTCAAAGGGCATCACTGTGATTTCAGTCAACAAAAAAGTTTAAATGCGTCCTTTTGAGATAAAGAAAACTGGACGTCCGAAAATAAGGAAACACTCCTCTCCGCTTCTTTTTTCTTATGACTATCGGCGGTTAAAAAATAGAGCATGTATGCCATTGCGCCTGCTACGATTCAGAAAGAAGGACTACATAACTTAGCATTTAATATTCCACTTTTGAAACTAAAATACAAGATTATGTAGGCAAAACGATTAACTTCAATCCATCCCACAATAGAGAGAGAGAGAATGAAAATTGCAAAAAATTCAGTCGTCCAAAAAAGTCACTTTTCTAGTTTCTACTGTTTTACGAAAAATAATATGAATAGAATTCATTTTCTGGTTTCTATGCGCATAAACATAACAAACTTACAAATATAATAATTTATAGTTATAAGAGCCAGAAACAGATAGGTACACAATTCATGGGTGAAATTAGTGATTATTAGCAAAGATTCTTTTTAACGAATGAACTTCACAGCCGTTCTAACTCATGATGTCCTATGAACAGTAAACTGGATCATTCTTCTTCATTTGCATCTTCAAGAAACTGTCAATTTTTACTCCACCACAGGTTAATTGCCAAATCACTGATTGCAGTCATAAGAGTTATTTCAAGTAAACAGGAGGAGCTATACGAAAGATAAGCACCACCTGATAACAGCTAATAGGACAAGGGAAAGAATATATGGAGGGTGTTTTGACTGCTACGATAATTACCACTTCCAATTGGAAATCGGAACGCTGCCAATTAAATATACTCATTTATCGCATTACTTGGGCACCAACTGATCAAAAATTAGAAATTACCTCAAGTAATCGTTGAAATCCAACAGTAACCGGGAACCAGAAGGGTGTTCGGCTTTCAAGAATCAGTGAAAGCAGTGCGAGTGCGAGAAGGGAGGGACGAAATTTGTATGAAAGTGCTGAAGAGCAGATCACCGTTTCTAAGGGGATACGAAACACGGGGAGAAACGGTGAACCCATACAGCCCAACATCGCTTGCATGAATCGATCCACACTCGGCATTCCTGAAACAATCCTTCAAGTTCACTAAAGGACTATCAATTTCAAAGATAAGAAGATGGATAGGAGGAAGGGGATATTCGCAGTTCTCATTTACAGAATGCCCTATGGATTTATTCTGCTCAGAAACATTGAAACAATGAACGTTTCCATCTGTTTAATTAATCGCCCTCCATTGATAAATTATCTTCGAACGCAAAAGTTTTCGGAGCTGTTTGCACAAAGACAAATAAGTGCATCACCTTTGTTGATGTAAACCAGGCATCATTCAGAAAACTTATTCCTCATTTACGAAATTGCAGCTACTAAAGATATCAGCAGTAACGAAATGTCGTTGAAGAAACCCGAGCTTAGTAACGAAACAGGTGAACCTGATCATAGTCGGAACATATAGTTTGATGTGAAATGAAGCAAAACGAGAGATCCTTTCGTCTAGTTGCCGAATAAGCTAGCACCGCTTAGATAAAACGTGAATGCCCGTCTTCGGTATGCTCACTCTTTGAAGGCCACCGGTAACCAAGAAGTTCGCAATTGGATGAACCACCCGGCTACCGTACGAAACGGATGACAGAAGTGCTCGAATTCGGGTTTAAGTTTCTTCTAGCAGCCCTCACCCATCTCCGCCAAATCACTAAGAAAGTTCTAGTGCGAGTTGAAGCGGGGTTGAGAGGTGCAAGGTACGTAATTGTTCATATCAGTAAAAGAAAAGGGCATCAGAAGCTGTTTATATTTCTGCACTTTCCAGCTCTAGCTGCTTATATTTTTGCACTTTCCTAACATCGGTCATACAACTTTGGAACAGCATTACGTTCACACTCTGAAAACGGAAACATGGTTTCACAAATTCGGTTCTGAGTAAGCTAGAAAAAAGAAATACCGAGGTCCCAATTCAGACGTGACAATATAGTCAACTCCATACGATTCAGCTCTGGGATGCTGTAATGGAGTTGTAGACGTGAAATGAGACGACCCGCATCCGACACGCAGACACATTCTTCACACAGCTTTATTGATATGTACAAGCACGTCGCCGCCACGCAATTCACATACCTACAAGTTAGATAATCCTTCATTAGTGCATTTAATATGAGTACTCCTTCATATAATTACAAGATTTTTTTTTCAACGTTGATGGAAATTAATGTGAGTTATGTTACGGGTCTCCTAGTGTATATCTTAATCAAGGAGCTTGGTAACTGTAGCTTTATTTGTCGCCAAGTTGAAATCATCTCACAGACAGATAGACATATGTACGAAAAAGCACACACGAATACATGCAAATACATAAATGTGGACTGATAAAACGTCGTCATGATGCATATTTTTCGAGGAAATTTACAGAAGTGAACAATAAAAGCAGTGAGTGGGAAATGTGCATAAAAATCATTTGCCATAAAAGGATGGATTTTTTTAAATTGCTTTTTTAAAATATCGACTAAGGACGAATTACAGAAGGAGTCAATACTTAACAGTATGAAAGAATATTAAATCCCACGAGTTGCACCTTAAAAAAATCGAATTTTCTGAACGATGAATAGATTTACTAATGTTGTTGATGCGTAAAATTAATAACCTCCAACTAATGCCACAATGCACTCGAAAATGACATTCATCAATAGACATTTAATTACTCTACTGCAGTTGTGCCACATGAACGAATCCAGGAAGCGCTATAGGAAGTGATTCAATGGAGTTCCGCATTCACTGACTGATTCCAAAAAAACAATACATTTTGCTGGCAATAAAGAGCGACTAAATTAAATGATACAATGATGGGTATAAAATGAGACGAAAACTCATAAAAGTGCCAAATTTCAGGGTCACTGAAGATAATTTGCCATCAATAGGTATGAAATCGACTAACGACAGCGCTTTTCGGTAAAAAACTTATATTTATATTAAAAACGTTTTGAAAGATGTGGTATGAATTAAAATTAACCTGCGAAGGAGCAGAGTGACAGGAATTAAGATGTTGAATAATTTAAAACTAAGAACTTCAACGACCTGTACCCTTTATTCTAAAATTCTATTGTCACGCAATCGTAATAAAATATTCTATTACGTAGTTCTATTCGTTCAATAACCCTCCAGAGATCCCCAGAAGTTGCTCCTGTTGTTCCGTCGATTGTTGCCAACTCTTACTCTTGCCCAATGCTTGAAGTTGTTGAATTGTATTCATCATCATAGCAATCTCATGACCATTTTACTAAATTCCCCGCTCAATGTTGTAATTTCCGTCCTCATAGGCTGTTACGATGATTCAATTCAACCTCGGCTGCAGCATTCGTCAAGCGATAATGAGCGGTTACAACGATCAACTTGTTTCATCTGTATACAGTGGAAACCCCTAAGCAAGAAACCTGACTGCCCTGGAATCATCTCCAGAAAAGTTGTTCGCAACAAGAAAAAAAAGAGAGATTAAATGATTTTCATAAAGGAATTAAGAGACACTTTCCTTAACGCATAGGGAAAGTTGTAAGCATCTTAAATAATCGCCGCTGCAACTTTCACTGGAAAACCATAAATATTAACCGTAAATACCTTCCACTGTATGAGAAACTTCTGGCAGTGATTAAGAAAAAATTTGCGTGCGTGATTCTTAGGTTGTTTTCATTACTGGTAACATGCAGCTTAGTGCTTCCCTAAATTTCGAGGTATTCCATGAAATTATAGTCAGTGTTGCTGGATCTTTCTTCTTTTTGCCCTTCACCTACGTATGAAGCTCTTAAGAGCACTAATTTAAGCAAGTGGTTGGAAAATTCCATGCATGATATGGGTGGTAAAGATAGGTGGTTGGGCATTACAGTGACAATAGGTGCCCACACGAACGGGGAGAAGGATTGCCTCACGTTGTCCCAAACAACACTTAAAATATGAGACTCGTTCGCAGCTAGATTGACGGTTTACGATTATACACGTACTGATGTAAGTGCCGATAGTTTCAAGAAATAAACTTACTTGACGGGAACGCGAGTAGCGACGAGGATACGATCGAGCAATGCGACCGCGAGGCAAACCGTGTCTACACCGAGTGATAACGCAGCACCAGAGGCCACGATCCATGTCGCTTCACGGTCTCTATCTCGTAATGTCACAAGGCACGCTCCCTAAAGATAAAGAAAATTTATCAAAATTTTCGAATAAATTTACATATGCAAAATACATGCAATCTTATGAACGAACATCAAGCGAATAAACAATAAATCACCGTTCATTCTCCTAGTTCACGGAATGTCTGACTACACCTCATAGACAAAATCCGACAGATGCATGTGAACAATACGCACCATACATATGCGCATACACGGCAAGCACAGGCACGTGCACCCAAATGCAAACACACTCATACACATGTGCACACGCATCAACACACACACGAAGTTGCATAAAACAGTTGTGCTATTGAATAAATTACAAGATTGATATGAGGAGTGAACTTACTGAAGGCAAAGAAGTGGATGTTTCGGAGAGGAGATGCTCGCGATTGGCGAGTGAACGAAGCAGCGAAACACGTGAGTAATGGCCATCTCCCATTGCCAACAACAGTCCTTCCTCCTGCAAAGAAGTAACACTTTCTTTGATATCCTTCGATATAAGAATGCATGAAACGACAAATAACCAGTAGCCATTTTTTTCTTCGATAATTTTTATGTGTGACTTGGAGTGACTTTGGTGATCACGAG
Organism: Baylisascaris schroederi; assembly: GCA_006503575.1. Lineage (NCBI taxonomy): Eukaryota > Metazoa > Nematoda > Chromadorea > Rhabditida > Ascarididae > Baylisascaris > Baylisascaris schroederi. The sequence goes on along the minus strand of QEWY01004161.1, from coordinate 290,642 downwards.
AGATTTTTACGTCACAGGCAAAAGCTGTACACTTTCACTAATACCTGCAAAAATCACACACCACAGAGTTCAACCGATATAGCCAACATCGAAGCGAACAAACAAAACCTACAACCGCACCCCATAAACCACACCACACCGCCACAACATAGACGTCACTAAGTGCACAGGAAACAGAAAACTATACTATGCACAGAGAAAATCTACACACTATATGACTGACAATCAGAAAACCATGGAGAGAACAGAGACGGTGATGGGAAGTGAAAGGATACATTGGAAATGCAGCACATATGGACGCTACGTACAGACGTGGAAAGCAAGCAGCGAAGGGTGGCAAGAAAGCGATGTGTTCAACGATGTGATGAGAGAGTAAAATTGGAGAAATCAGAAATCAGATGAGTATCAGCAAATGTGAGACACCGAAAAGAGCAGAAATTAACAAAGAATCAAAACGACGAAATGACGGACATCAGAGGAAGCAAGGGAGAAAGTGGAAGGGAGAGGAGACAGAAGAAATCCATCTGTCTAGAGACGTACATACGAAATGAGAATTAACACCAAGGATCTTTGACCCTCGATAGAGAGAAAGATTGTGGTGTAGAAAGTTTGCGTCGAGAAATCACGCAGATGATGAAGAGGCCAAATGGGCAGCTGTGGGAGGGAGAGTATAAAAACGTGCGCAAACAGGGGAGAGGGAGGAATGATGTCCTCATCCGGTGTGGGCATTGCGAACAATTCGGCACGCACGACAACGGGGTCCTTGCGGATTTGTCCAGTTCGCATTGAAAAGCATATGGTCGTTTACGGAAATTATCCCCAAATCTATACAAATCCAAATATTCGATTTTAGAGGCGATGTCCTCATCCGGTGTGGGCATTGCGAACAATTCGGCACGCACGACAACGGGGTCCTTGCGGATTTGTCCAGTTCGCATTGAAAAGCATATGGTCGTTTACGGAAATTATCCCCAAATCTATACAAATCCAAATATTCGATTTTAGAGGCGGTAGAAAGACATATATGTACAAAGTATGTTAATTTTACGAAAGTTATATACTTAAATGTTCGATGAGGGTATTTGTTTAGCAATACAATAGCCGATAAAGTAAAATAATATTGTATGAATGTAATAAGAGGAAAAAAAAGAGAACGTCTGCAGATGAAGGACTAAAACAGCAAAGGAAAGATCAAATTTCGAGTAGCACTTAAGAAAAGAATGAACCGAGCTTCGCGATGTGCTCACTCCGATATTCACCTTGTCATCTAGATTCAAGAGTACGGAGCTTTTACATTTATGTTTGAAAGATGCACCAAGCAAGGAAAATATCGAGGTGCTGATAACGACGCTTAAGTTGTAATACAAATAGTAAAGCACTCGAACAATACCATAAACAATATCACATTTGCATAAGTTTCCGTGTAACATAAATTAGTCCGTTTGAAATGCAAGCAATCTGAACAAAGCAGAAAGCAGTGAAACGTTAAATATTCCTACCGCGACCGGAAGTAGAAAATAATTGATAAGTCAGCGCATATGAACTAAATAACAAACAGTAAAAGTGAAGACATTTATGATACGTTGTGAACTAAGGTCCTTGACGTTCACTTTCAAACATCGTCCTCAGACATATTGTGAGCTGCCCATCCACAGCTGCCCATCTTCGATTATGATGTTTTATACAAGAGTACTATTGAGTGATAAGCACGAGAAGAATTAGTGAGCAAAATGCGCTCACAAATATGACATAAAACCATAAAGTGATAATTTCAGAGCTGATATGTGATGCTATATTTTGTGGGGAAGTACTTTTATTGTATTCGTCAATTTGGAAGAATGCAATCAGCACAAATGAAATCAATAATGCGAAAGTATGGAGGATTGCAGGAATTCGTCAAGAAACTCTAACATCCTACTTGATTTCCCCATCCATATGTTCATATATAAATGAAAGAAGGGCGCATATCATTGCAAATGAAAACCACTGTAAAATGCAACTCTAAATATAGCAATATTATTGTGAAAATTAATACAGGTATGTTGCATAGTGAACGTTTTGCTTTTATGAGCTTTTCATTCTGGGAAATATATGCGCTTATGTGGATGTGACGATTGAACTGTCGCTGGAACAGATAATGAACATATAAAACCTAATCTAATTTCGATTGATCACTCTCTCCATGGGTTAGTTGTATATCCCATAGCAGTTGTTACGAGTTGTAGATATGATTAGTCACATAGAGGAAAACATTTGGAGTGCTATTTCATGTTGTTTCTGGTTGCTTCAGTATGCAGAACGACACATATCGTGCCGACCGTCCTGATGTGCATTCCAATCTGACTGCACCTCGGAGAAGTTATTATCATCTAATCTGCATTAAATTAGAGCTGTTTATTTCGTACGCACATTTGCATTAAATCTGCATTAAAGCTGCATTAAAGCTGCTTATTTTGTGACGAAGTCATACTGGAATCACTAAAGGCAATCTAAAAAGCACGATATGTGCAGCACCGTTGCACAGTGCTTTAGAGCGTCGAATGCAACGTTTTAACTGTAAAGTGGTAATAGAACAACGTTATAGCGCTGTACGACAACGAAGCGCCTCTAATAATAGTCAGATCAATTTTCGCAATCGCCATATAGCAAATTTCGCAACGTCACTACTGTTATGCAAAACGATGGATGCCGTTGTATTTTCGTTAGTAGGCGTGAACGACGACGCATGCGTGACATTATCATCGTTATTCAGACATGACAGAGTCACGCAAATTATGTTTATTGCGATCATCCCATCAATGTATGAATCGTCGGAAACATATGGACAACAGCAGCGATGCTGGAAAATGCTTCAGTTATGGTCGCGGTCATAGAGCAATTGGAGGTAGGTTCATTTAATAACTACCTTCGAATATATCGATAGGCAACTGCCCCAGAGTACGATATTGAATATAAATGGATAGCACTATTTGTACATCAAATCGATACAGAATTACTTATGAGTGTCTCAACAAGTGCAGATTCACTGTTAGACACAGTCATCAACTTGCAGCTAATCCTTAGAGGAGGTCTCTGAGTCGATAAGCGTTTACTGCACCGATGAAGGAAACTTTCTTAATCATCAAAAATTGAGCATCAAATGAATATGAATTCCGTCGTTGCTATTGGATAAATAGGCACACAAATGAAGTTATTTTCAGTGAAATTGGCTGCATATGTTGACCACATTTTTTGCATTCGTCTGGACGCATGAAAAATCGATCTGTACTTTCGCTCTGACTAGGCTAATGTATCGCTCAACGTACGTAAATATGTCAACATAGCTGTCTGATACGTTTCAATTATCATGCAATTATAACAAAGGAATTGCACTAAGTGACAATTAAGAGACTTGATGGAGTCTTTTTTTAAGCCCATGAGATCTGGTTGCACTATTGCCATAAACAATATTTATGAAAGTTTGCGTAATCCGCTACATTTGTTTGTTCAGCTTTTTTTTTTTGCAAAATATATGAATGCGACATTTCGATGCGTCATGCCTATGTACTTGTGTGTGCGTGCCTAAGCATCTGTACCTCAAGTAAAATTGACTTTCAGCGCTCCTGCAGGAAAGCAGCGGCAATGAAGCTTGACGGATATAACATACACCAAGTTGTCTGCCTTTCAAACCGAAGCTATTCTCATCGCAATTATTCTCTCCCCTCATAATCAGCAGCAATCTTAACCTGATATTAAACTCTTACAGAGGGACAAAAACAAAGTCATCATTGGCTGCACACACCTACAAGTGGCAAGTTTTATCTAATGATATGCCATATCTATTAGACGTTCCATAGATTTCTGTGAAACTTGAACTTACAAAGCACATTATGTCAAAGTTACATCCATGTACATTTACTAACAAGGGAACCAGCAACGTCAAAGATATGAAACTTCCAATACCCTACACGATTTTCTGTCGTTCCAGCAAATATGCCGAAAATCTGTACTCTTTTCCGCATCGATTCGACTTTCATATTACACCTTTCAGATCATCAAAATATGAATCTTTTGCAAAAGGTTTGTGCAAATGATCGGATCACTTAAGACGTGCACATATTTCTGGAAGTGTTGGCAACATATAAAACTAGTTGGTAAGGATAGGGGAATGCGAAAGAGCCTATTATTTTCAGCCTCTTTGCCATTCTTCACCATGTATTCGTGTTTGAAGAGGTGATCGCTCTCACTATTGAAAAAGTGCAAATCGTAGTTGCTTTTCGGATGCATGTTTTATTGTCATTTCGTGTTCACTAGATTCGTGGAAGCCATTCGTTCGGAAGAAAACTGCCTCATGATTGGTCCGTATAATCACAGCCCATCTACATAATTCTCTCATAATGTTTTCGAAAATCTACATGAAGTGATTATATATGAATTTAGTTTTTGCGCAATGGATGAGCAATTGCAAGAATTCTTTCAAACGAGTGAATTTTTGAGTAGAAATGGAACTCAGCTGCTTTACTGTCAGATCAAATTCGCTAAAACCATCTCTGGAAGCGATAATTCAATGTAAGCAAAAAAGAGATTTCACTATGATAGAAAAATGTTGAGAAAAATGTTCCAATGACAGTCACTTAAAACTTTAAGAGCAAATAATGCAAATAAAAAGATTCCCACGTCGAGTTTCGATGCAAATAGAGCGTGCAAACTAGCGCACATAACGGTCCTATCGAATGAGTTTACGCATATATATAGATATAACCTCATTGTCTTTGAACAAAAGCTCCAGATTAAAAAGAAAGTTTTTTCAAAAATATTCCCCTGTTTCTCCGATGGAAAACTTAGTCAGTTTGTAGTTTTACAGCTTGAAAAAAATCCATATTTACTCCTCTAATTTGAAACTGTCATAACTTTATCATGTAGTTAAAAGTTCCTGGTTTAAATTACTCTATATTTCATTGCACCGTTTAAAATCGGTCCATACTTTATTCTCTAGCCAAAAATTATACTGCTGTGAACTCGGTAGGTAAAAAAAAACGGCTGATAACGAATTCTGACGTTTGATATCTTCTATATTAAATCCCACAAACTGAAATTGTCTGATAAAGAACTCCATGACTGAAACGTTTAGTATCAAAGCACCAATTGCGATCGAACCTTCCGTTTCGAAAATTATCGTTATTCTCAAAATTATTTCATGCCCTTCTTTTCGGACTCCAAAATCAGAACTGAAAATTCGAAACTTTCTAAATCAGTTTGTTTTCAAAATTACCAACGTTCGATGTGCAATCCTTAGATGTTTTTGCAAATCGCTAGATTTTTTGGAATAAAAAGAAAACGTTCAGTCAGTGATGTCTCACCTCACGATTTCTTAACGCATCATAGATGAGCGTTAATTCGAGAAATGAAAAATCTATGGAGAATATCCACAATCGAATAGAATGCCGAATTTTATCACAAGGATATGTTACCATAACGAATGATTACTTTTGTGCGTTCGAAGAAAATTTGCCTTAGGATAAATGAGGTATACTTCTATGCGTTACACATTAACAAAATCACCACAATGAGATGACAATTAACAAAAAAAAACGTTAACTTAAACTTCATGCGGTTTTTTTTTCAACAGCAAAGCGAATAAGGAATCACAAGGAGCTCTCCCTAGTGAAGATTTTGGAGGAAAAAGCATTCCCTCATTATCTACAAAATTTTCGATTATCAAAAAAAAATTACAGGATTCAGCGAAATATTTGCATTCTTTCTAAGAAAAGTGCACATTCACAACGAAACCGGACGGTTCAATTCCCGACATTGGATACGTGAATCTGTAATCACAAAAACCCATTCATGCAAAGAAAGAAATTCTGAAATCGAAATAAACCCAACAGTGGAATGAATGATAGCGAATCGGCGCTATAATTGCGAGACGGCGCAACAACTGATCAGCTTAATAGCAATATAAAGGCAGCAGCTGTAACGTACGCTCTGCTCTATCTCTTGCAGATGATGCGAATAAAAAGGCGATCAAAGAACAGGAAATATCTACAATGTTTGCTGTTTGGAACGAAAAAAAAAATCAGTCATATTCGACAAGGAGTTTTTGTTTGGGTCATGTGAATGTGGTGACATTGCTTCGTCATTTTTTTCAAAGAAATTGTTTGTGCTATTCGAAAAAGAGCTGTTGATAAATTCCCCTAAAATTCCACGATTTGCACAAACAAGAGAACGCTTCATAAACATTTGAACACATCGATAACTTAGCAAACAATGAACACTAATTAAGCAATGAATATCTAATCATGCATACATAACTGAAAATATATCAGGTGAAATTTCATTTTACAACTTTCCCTTTCACCTCGCACATTCTTACTGATTAAGAAGGAAATTTATGGGCAATATATGGCGATGTCATGTGAATCGCTCAAGGTCCACCTTTATCAGCACTCAAAAGCAATAACACAGTGCTCTCATATGTGAAAGAAAAAAGTGAAAATGGGTCTATTCGATCACATTAGCAGCTTATCCTACAAGCATGTGACCAGCTTTTAGTGTGATTGCAGAAAACTTTTTTCGTGCCAAGAAATTTTACACAACTATGAGAGAGCACTTCGGTAGATGAAAATTTCCACACATATTTTCCTCAGGAAAAATGATCACTGCAATAAAGAAAAAATGTCAACTATAGTCACATTGATTATTCCAAACAATTTTAGAGAATGCATGAGTAAAAATGAAGTTTAAGTGAAAAAGAAAGAACGAAGCAGAGTTTCTGATTGAGAAAACATTATCGTATCTCTGTTTGAAACATCACAATTCAGCGTACAATGATCGCTATGTACTGCTGATATTTCATAGATGTATAGCGCAATAATATTTAGGTAGCCATTGACGCCCTTAAATTTGAATTGTTTTGTGTAATAAAGAAGAGAAAATCTTTGTCTGACAGGTATGATAGCGCATGGCGCAGGTGCTTTGTTGTGTACGGTGATAGTGTTGACTCCAGGAGAACGCATCGGCGTTTATATGTTTCTACAATGACGTAATTGAGAATACGTGCACTTCTTTGCCCGATCATCTCGATAGCATCTGTTACGAGTTGTTAGTGCTCAACGCACCATCTGTTTGCATTTATTATTTCCAGCCAACCTTTCACGAACGAATGATTCGAATGAAAGAATTCGTTGACCACTGTTATAGATCAGTGAATGACCCCATAATGGGGATACTAAAAGGTTATCGATTAGAAGAGAGAAACATTGTATGGAGCAGAAGTGGTACTATAGATTCTCATGCATAAATTATTCTTAGCATATTATTCTCATGCATATTGTTCTCCTCGTCCTAGCATATCGCTGAATTGGAAAACGGTATTTGCTGCTAGGCGATTCTCTTGAATTACCGTTTTTTACACCATCTTCGCAGGAAGGAAGTCAGCTTCTAAACAATTCATCAGTGCCTCTACATCATGAAATTTATCTGTAAACCACCATTTACATCCCGTCTTTCCTCTTCTTTCCCTCAACTTCCAAAACAATTTCTAGCTAGCTAATTTCTGCGTGGCAATGCGAAACATCTAATTTTTTCACGGATTTCACTTCCGAACCAGAATATTTTACATATTTAACATCGATATAAAATGTAAAAGCAGAAAAATTAATGCCGATAAAAAGCTATATTTTTGATTAACTAAACCTTCAACTGTGAAGTAATTTTATATCAGCATTGTTTAGGTAAAACAACATTGATACTTTCAGCTGCTGAACACAGCTGTCAGCAGAGGAAGCGAACGAAAAATCGGGAAGATAAGGTGAACAAAGCAGCCAAAATTTTCTGGCGACAGGTGATAGAAGCGAACCGAAATTTTTTGAAGGCGATGAAACATGCCAGAATCCTCGAAGCTCACGGGTACTCAGAGAAGTGCAAATGTCGAAAGTAAGGCGAACGAGGCGAGGCCGGGAATACTTCCAAACGAAGGAAGTCAGCCGGAATACTTTTGAAGCGCGATTATCCAGAACAGTAGGTCAACTGCTGCAGGTAAAATGCGCAGCCTACGAAGATCACAGTTGAATCGGTCATACTTCAACAGTCCATGTAGAAAATCCAAATTCATTGCTTTTATCTTGCCAAAGTAACTGCGCAGTTATCTTTGAAAGGATAGATAAACTTATGTTTGAGACGCTGTACTAAACGTTTTTTTGCACTTTTACATGTCCCTTTATCACGAAATTTTGAGAGGTCTGTGCTTCTCGAATTTTTCTTTTATTTCTTCAAGCCGTTTCCCTAATCACCGCACCTAATCGATGGACTTGAAGGAAGAATGTCAACGGATGATTTCAGTCATTACCATCGCTTCGCAAAAGAAAGAAACAGTTTCATCAAATCATTGCTCACTCAGTTACTTATTGCAAATGAAATGAATTTTAATCGATGCACTCTAATCGAGAAAAAATTCAAATATCATTAATAACAACTTCGCACTTAGCACTTTAAGCGGCATTTCTAATCTTTGATTTGTAAAGAGGTTGAGACAACGAATAATGTGAAATTTCTCAGATATTGTTATCGATTATGGACGAGCACGAACAAGGGAGCACGAGTAAACTCGAACGCTCAAAATACCACCCGTTAGGCCTTTAGTGAGTATATGTACTGATATAAATACTAAACAATAAAATTAAGCATTTTCAACAACTAATGCAAGATGCGCTAATGCAATGAAGATCATTGATTGCACGCAATTGCGGCTTCAGATTAGACACCATACAGAGGGCAAAAGTAACGTAGAATGAAGTAGAAAGCTTCGCAACGAGTGCTTAAGATGCCCTTAAGAGGATAGAGAATGTTGAGTGGAGAGGTGAGCGTATCGACTAGTTCTGAGATGTCGAGTTCTTGACTGACAGCATCGCTTCGTTGTTTTTTGAATGAAAACCAATAAAAAATCCCACTGCAAACTATAGCCAAAATGAAAGTGTCGGTGGCTTACTCACATTCCTCACGCCAGCTTCTAATTCAGACGAATAAACAAACTGTTCTTGTTCTTTCGTTTATTTCGGATCCGAAACCAGCTCCTCTTGAACGAAAAAATATAGAATTCGAGCTCATTGCAAAAGTTTGCAGTTCGAGCTCTTCACGTGATTTCTCCTGCCAGTCTTACCAACAGTTCTGAATATACTCTGAGCTTAAATACTTGGAATATCAGCAAACGCGCACTACGCCGTGAAATTTTTAGAGGTGAGAACAAATATATGTTTATATGTTTGTTGTGATTGCGGTCGTTACATGGCTGGAGTTATCCTGAGCAAAAGACCGTTAGGGTGACCACAGTTACTCTATAAGAGGATAAACAGGAAGGACTGGGCTGCAATGCTGCGATTCTTGAAAACACCTTGAAGGCTTCAGGCCCATCAGTTACATCCACTCGGAAACGTCAAATACAAGATAATGTGCACTTGATTAGGGAAAATGTGGCTGTCACCAACATGAAAGGTACTCGCTTCAATGCACGATGTGAATTGCTTCATGGTGATGACATAAATAGCACCGACCGAAAATCTATTGTTCGTCGCAGGAAAATGCCATGACGTTTCACTCTTCACATCGCAACATTCCTGATTTAAATTTGACCTTTAACCTAAACTACTTCTGGCCAAAAGAGCTGTATTTCGCACTAATTTGTGGCTTCTGGCCACACTGGTAAACTTTGGTCAACATGACCTAAAGACTTTGATCGTCCTTCCCCTTCTTGAACTCTCCCGAAGACAGTATGCTCCATGACCAAATTTCTTGCATATGCTTAGCCTCATGCAAATTGCAATCACAGCCATTTTATTTAACCGAAGTCATTCATCAGTGCTTGCGAACTTTGATAAGAATGCGAGCAAAAGTTGTGCCATGACAGAGGAAATCAAAGGCTCTAAATTTCAACCTCTAAAATATGGTACCCGAATTTCTGCTCAAGTTTCATCGCCTATGGGCTGGATTAGTGGTTTATCTCAGAAGAGTTCACGCTCATTTTCCGCATAACCAACATACGAAAACACTGTTTCCCAAAGGAGTATAGCGGGATTAAAGCTTTCCCCAGTTCTCAGCTCGTTCTGACGAAATGTTCTGAAGCCTCGGTGAGCTTTATGGAACCTTTTTTCCATTCCAGTGAATAAATGCCTAAAAATTTCATGTCACCTATATGTAAAATCCATTACTATTTCTTAAAAATTCCAATCTTTATTCTCACTCGTCATGGTCTTAGCTAGCTGAAATGTTTTGACACGATCTGCCTATCCCCGGGTGTAGACTCTGGAAAAGAAGTAGTTTATTGGAGGCAGTACAATATGACACTTTTGAACAATAGGCTCATCTATCATTACATCGTGAAGAAAATTTAAAATCCTGACACTACAGGTGGGTGGGTGAAGCTGAACTGGAGCAATATGAAAAACGAAAGCGGAGCCTTCACTCGCTGGTATTGATGCGCTTATGTGTGTGCAAATTCGCCGCAGCTGGCAAACGCAATATTAAAAAAAATTACGGTATATTTTGCAACTGTAGTCGATAATCGTTTGCATTTGTATCAAAACAAAGCTGACATCTGCTATTATTTAAATACTGAAAAGGAATGACAATGAAAATTTTTGTAAAACTGCCGCTATGAAAATGTGTTTTCAAGAGAATTTACTCGTTGACAAATTAATTTAAGGTATTTTTGTTAGAACCCAAACAGCTTTGTGGCCGTTCCCCTTAAAATTAGCAATAAAACAATGTTTATAAGACTTACAGTGGAATATCATGCGACAATTATGTCACTTTATATGCAATTATTAAATTTACGGCAATTTCGATAAGATAAACTCTTTTGTAACGTTAGAATATTATCGATTACCAGAAAGAGGAAAACAAGTCTCTAGGAATGAGCATTTGATAAAATAGCTTTGCAGTGGCTAATGGTATTCCTTTTTATGACATTCGATCACGTTCATCACATCATACTTTCTAATGCATGTGAATAGAAGCGCACAACTTTGAGCACGATCGCAAATGTGTTTTATAAAAGATAAAATATAGAAGCGCAAATAATATCAGTTAATTGTCGCCTGAAGCGCCGAACCTGTAGAAAAGTTTTAGCAAACCTCAATGAGCGTGAAATTTTTGTCCATCTTTATTAATGGATTATTCTGTCTTTAATGAAACTTGGAAAACTGGTCATACTTCCACAATCAATAATTTTCCAGTTGAAAATTCTCTATTCGTATCGAAGACTTTTTCATCATAGTGAATATTTTAATTCAGAATGAAGACTCCTTTAAATATCAAGAAATTTTTGCACAATAAAACGAAATAGCAGATGTGAGGCATTTACAGCTTGATCACTTCTGAGGCATCAAATGTGTTGTCTGCATCGAAAGTGAAACGTAACAGCGATTCGGTGCTAGATATGATGCCGAAGCGAAGCAGGGAATGCACTAACTATCGTTTCTTTCCACAAAAATGTCAGCACGTGTTCATTGTCGTCGAGATGTTCTCTGCTCAAAATGAAACGCGGCTAATATATCAAATGAGGTAATAAATGAATGGTGAATATTTGAGGCATATCCAAAAAAATCTAGGTTCTTTTATTTATGTTTTTGTTTCCCATTTTTTGCAGTGATTTGCAAAAGGCTCTTTCTTGCAATTTGCAAGTCGCAAAATCAGGCTTTCTTTTGCAATGATCTGTTAGAAATCATTAATTAGTGTACAGTAAAGGAGCGGAGTGCAATGGAATCGCAACCCCATAATTCCAAAGCTTTTGTGCCGCTATTACGGTTCAAGAACCACCTGAAAGTCGATGTAAATCAAGTTAACAGCAGATCACGTTACGTGGCAAAATGAAATATATTTGTTCCACTGCGTTCGCATTTGACCGACATTTTTTTTCTGTTGGTGTGGCTAAAATAATTTGTGCGTTGCGTCAACTCCTTCGATAATAGAGATTGGTGCGTGGACTCCTCAGTGAATGATCTTGAAACGCTTCTAACCAGCCAACTGGATGGATCGGCCCCTTCCTCCCTTCCACTCCGTCCCAAAAGGTATCCGAAGGGCCCAAAATCGTCGAGGAGTGCTCTTTCCAGTTTCTCTGAGATTCAAAGAACCCCGAACCTGTCACTGAACTCTGTAGCCTCTGAGCAGAATGGAATACCAACGCATTGCTTGCGACTCGCTTCTAAAGCTATATGGTGCAACCGCTTAACTTATTTACTCTTCAAATAAAATAAGCTTCAGATCGACCAAAAGGCCTTTCGAATGATCGAATTCAAATTCTTCACAAAATATACGTTGTGAGAGTGAACATCAAGCAGCGTAAAGGAAACGCCACTGGAGTGCTTAAAGTCAGCGCAAAAGAAGGGAAAAAAGGCATCCACCCGACATTTAATTGCCGAGTTTTTAGTTTTTCATAATATTAGCAGAATCTATCATTCCGATAGTACTGACATCGTGCAATAATTTCGTCGACCCCTTGGATCCGCCTTTTTATTCGAAAGTATAAAAATTCGCCTATTTAAAGACGTCATCTGCGAATGAAGGATTTGGCCACTCGAAAATTTGCCTACTTCAGTCCTCAAGCCAAAATTTTGCTACGAGCATGTTTCAGAGTATTTCCTTGGGTCAAGTTGTTTGGCCATTGTTCCAGTGTTTTTGAATTTCGGCACCATCTCGGGGAATTTTTTGCCATCTTGTTCCGATGACAATTTTTCAAAGAAGTGTGTATAATTCAGCCGCAGTGTGTCCCTACGTAAATAATTCAGATAAAAAGCTGCAAATGATACAAACGGTAAAGCCATGCAGTACGAAAATGCTTTTGATAGGCGTAGAAAAGAAAAAAAAAACGAAAAAAAAGAAATATGAAGAGATTAAATCATTTAAATGAAAGAAGAAAACAATTTTTGACAATTAACCAGTTGAAGTGAAGCATTCTAATTGCAGCATACCAACCGCGCACGAGTTTTGAACATTGTTCGGATTCTCGCCACTTTTTCTGGAGGTTCTTCGCTCCACAACCAATGCAGACATGCCTTCTGCCCTCAACGCTTAGAAAAATACCTTTAATTCCGACATCAGACGAGCGGAACGCTTTAACAGTTCCATTATATTAGGCCTCCAGTTGTAGAATGTAACCTTTGCAGATGGAGCAACGTTCCTTTCTAGAGGAACGCAATAGGCTAAAACGGTTTGGAATTACACAGCATCTGGTTCATTCGTAAGCAAATCTACCTCACAGATGGAACTCGAAGCTTCAGTCATTATATGACCAACTATCGATAGACGGCGTTGTATGCCGAAGTAGATTTGTCATGGAATTCGAGATTCGAAAGCCCTCCCGTCTTTGCAGAGTTCCGGTTCGATAATTTGGAATAAAAAGTAAGCATGAAAACTGGGAACTTTGAAATTAAGGTGGAACTAGACTAAACTGCTACGAATGTCGATAAAGTTACTACGCCAGTGCCGTAGTTTGGCATGATTCCTGCTGCCTTTTATTCAGAGAAAAAATTAGGGCATTTCTCTTCATGGATCAGGAGTAATTTCAACTATCAAAGTTTTTAATATAATGGTGTTCAAGTTTCTCATACCATTTGCCGAAGGTGACAAGTTTTTTGGAGATCAATTTCTGTCTTCATGGTCAACGTGGGTAAAAAAACCCATTTCTAACAGCTGAATTCCAGAGATGGGGGTAAATAAAATGTGTTGGATGGTCTGGGAAGTAACAATTATTTCAAAGCCCAAAATCTGAATGTGTAAATTTCGGCTCCAACGCAACCTTTATATTCAGGATAAGGGTCGTTCGAATCAACCCGTTGGCATCAACGTAAAACAGGCTAACTACTGCCATTTCCATAGATAAATTACATTTCTGAAAGCAACGAAATGTTAGAAGGTAATTGACTTTCTCATCGTTATTGAACCTTTTCTCTCGAATGAAGCAATCCAACATTCAGAAGAAACCGAAATCTCTTAGCGAAAGGACTAGTGAGCAAGGGTGACGAGACGCAGTTTCTACTCTTAAATCGTTCATTTTCAGCTTCATGAACCTTATTAGGAGCACTTGCGCACTCTGATGTTGCCATGAAGCAGTTCTTTCTTTCTACATATGTTCTGGCCACTATTCGCATTTGCAAGATCTGCAAGTTCTATGCCCTATCTGCAGTTCATGGCTGTAGGCCATGTCGTAATTGTGCAACGAAGTTGTCTAATTGAGGATCAGGAAAGGGGCTGCAGATGAGGACCGAGCTTTTAGCATGTATCGCAAGAGCTTACTCTGTCAACCAAGTGAGAAGACCCTTTTCTGTTGTTGTGAAAGGCGATCCATTTCACATCGCAAATGAAAATTTTATCAGGTGAAGGATTGCCGTGATTGCGCATTTCAGCTACAGTAGGATCAAAACATCGATCCTTCTTCAATACCAACAAGACCGTCTAATTGCCTTCTAAAAGTTCAGCATATAAGCTATTGCAAACTTCTTTAAAATGCAGGAGAACTTTATTTATTTCGCATCGACGGCAATCTGTTGCTTTGATGGTGCCTATTCTGAAGGAGAATTTCGAAATTCACGTTTATTTCGAAATTTCTTGCGTCGAAACGCTCACTGTTGCTCAGAGTTACCCCATATATCGGGCCGATTGGCGTTACACGCATATGATCCCGGAGGAGACACGAAATATGGATGTGTTGATTTCGAAAGGAAAGCGTCTCAGTGATACCTTTGCAGTGTGAATCACCTTTCCAGAGGAATATACGATTATATAGAAAAAGCAAAATTAACTGCCTTAGACGACGTTCAAACTCGCATAGTCCACGCAAGAAAAACCGAAGACAGAGGTTGACTTGTACATGTCACGTTGTGCTTTATACCCATGAAGGACCCATGAAAGAGTCTTTATACGGAAAGTGGACGTGGCCATCTTGTTTCCTATCACAGAAAATTCTATTTCCCTTTTTATCCCTCCGTTCCTAAATTATGGTACACGCCATATGCTTTTGATTCATAATAGCTCCGAAATTTCTGTCGGTGCTCTTTGGCATGTGTGGAAAATACGATGGAAATATTGCAGGAAAGTCCTTGAAGAGTGTACTTTTTTGTTGCAGTTTGTGATACAACTTGGTCGGAGGCTGATTTCAACAAAGAATCCGATTGTCAACAGAGATTACTGAGTAATTAATGTCAAGTTAGGAAGGCAAAGCAGATGATGAAAACTTCCTACACGATGTTTGACAAGCAGTTCTTTCTCTGGCGAAATCGATTTCCTTCTTGAAATGCAATTCGATTAAATGAGGGCACTTTCAAATTTTCTGAAGCACACACTGAACTATTCACTCATTCACTTGCTTATTATTATTGGAGTATCCAACGTACAATCCAAAACAGTAGATGTGTACAAAAAGTTCAATCAAAATAACGTTAGTGCGGGGAAAGAACAAGACGAAACTGACGTAAATACTATTTATAATAAAGTAGATGTTCCGCCTCCGCTGTGGAGTTTCAAATTTCCTTCCATTCCAGTTTTGAGCTCTTTCCTGTTCCAACCACGTTTGAAGTAATCAGATCACTATTTTCCGCACTCAATTGAATTTGCCCTAACTTTAGGCCTTCCAATCAATAAAGTGTTATATGGTACTGCATTTTTGGAAGCGAAACGTAGCAGCCATAAAATCTTGTTTCGTATAGCCGTAAAATTGACATCAACCGAGCAAATAGCGACAACGCCGATTCGTTGGCGATCATACAGACGGTAACAAATGGTGGTCACGGAGATGTCTTGCTAAGAAAGATGCCAAGACGGTACAACAAAGACACAAAGGCAACCAAGCGACTGTTGCATATTTACCAACACAAATGCACGTCCGTTGTGCAGGCAATATGTGTGCATACAAGCACTGTCTATAACAAGCACAAAAATTCCGAGTTTCCAGCAATTAAAATACCTTCTTTTCACTTGTGCTGAACATCTTCCATTTCTTCCAAAATTTAGAAAGGTGCAGATTTTCGTAATCAGAATCAATGCTGCCGATATTTTTTTCAGTGCTGTAGATTTTTCGTGACTTTTCATTGCAAAAAAGTGCGTGGTTAATTTTTCAAGGCAGCTATAAAATCTAGGTGGGCAGTCGGTTCGCTTACACATCATCTTGGAGAAACGTTTGGGCATATATGAGAACGTGTGTTATTAGGAGTTTTGGTACAAACCCATCGTCAGGAATAAAAAAAAAATTGTTGCGCTTGCATGCTCCCTCTTAACGCAATATAAAGATATCTTCACTCGCTTCATATAAGAACGTTCCTCGTTGACAGAAAACAAAATTTAGGCAATAAAAATGAATAATCACTTTTCTGTTCCTTTAAATTAGAAATAATCTTTTGCTCAGTTCCTTCCAATATCTTTGCATTCATATTCACTTATCAACTATTGATGTTGAAGGGACGAAGGAAAGGAAGGTACAAAAATGGAAAGGCGGTGGTTGGGAGAGGGGGAGACACATAAGCTGATGCATGCTCATCGCTTTCGTACTCACAAGAGGGGTGAAGAACCATCCGCATCTTGGCTTTATATAGGCTCCATAAATAACAAATCAAATCGGTTAACGCTGCTATGCGCACCGTTCGAATAATAGCACCAGAGAGAAAAGGGAAGGGAAGTAAAGAAATACAGCGGGCAGCTTTAATGAATTGCGAGTGATTCACCGCTATCACACATACTCCATACGTTATACGTTACGAAACACACCCGTATTACCTGTGGATAATAATAGCTATCTGCAAGTGAACATTAATGTGAAGAGTATGAACAACACCCAATCGCTGACGCACTTCCGCCTATATTGCCACACGTTCAGCAACAGGATTAAATAGGCATTTAATACGTTGACATTTTATAAATTCATAAAAATATACCAAGCAATCGCACAAATTTCTTTCTGACAACAATGCAAGAATGATTGAAAAAAGTTTACTTCAAACGAAAAAGCGAACAATACTTCAAATGTGAATTTTTACACATGCGCAAGCACAACACAAAAAAACCATCACTGCTCTAAAGTGGAAAAACAAGAGAAATGAAATGTATTTCGAAGGTAAATTTGCTGACTTGATACAGCGACCAGATTTTGATGAGTTGGAATAGAAAAATGGAAAGGAATCTCAAGAATACCTATTCAGTCAGAAAATTTTCCACATGACACGTCATATTTTAGAAATGTGAAGCAGTACCGATCTCTGCTACTTTTCATCTCACTAAGAATAAGAAAGAAAATTATAACCTATGAAAATTTTACCTAGAGTAAACATGAAACAAGCATTCGATATTCATTTCGGCATTGATCGTTGTTACAATTCTATTATTCGTGCTGATCGTTACAGCAGAATTATTTCTTAAGTGTTTCCACCAATGTCCTGTCAAGAAGCACTATGAAGTAATCAGCGAACAATGGAAAGACTTTAAGTGGGAATTTAATCTGCCGACTATTTGAGGAGACTCTCATAACGCTTTTGGAATAAAAAATTTCCCTAGGAAGTAATATTTTGCTTAATATACTGCCTTCTCAATTGCTTCAAATGGTGCTCAATGTTAAAACTTTGCAAATTTCTCATGTATGAAGTAAACGCGATATCAAAGCAATTAGAGATGCTCTGTGAAGAAATATGTTATGTGAACCAACACTCCAAACATGAGAAGCAATTGGCTGCATGGCAAACAAACAACGAATAAATGTGATTAGCCGCTCTTAAAGAGAATCCACTATTACATAAAGACTATAGTTTTTCATTTCTAAAAATAAGAACTTCTAGCTGCAGTTCTCAAACAAACAGAGTATTTTCTAGAGAATTTGCAAGTGTTAGTGCAGCAAAAAAAACAAAAACTGTGATTCATGATGCGGACTCGAGATGGAGGATGGCTGAAAAAAGCCATACGCCGCGTATGTAGCTCATAATGATGGATTAGCTTTCAATAATTTTATTTTTCATTTCCGAATCGTTAGCCTTCTTAGAGGTAGTCGACGTATGAAGCAAGATCCGTACGATATGAACGGCCGGCATTTCCACAATGAACAACGTAATAGCTCCAATGAAGTAAGCACCAATTACCTGCTCGGCGGAGAAGGTCAGCAATGTCCACAGGCTATTATAAACAATAGGGAACGATGCCTTCACAAATACCGCCATAATAATGATCATATGTACCAGGTAAGTCTGAAAGTTTTATTCACTCCAACAACAAAATGCATAGTAATCTTACCGTGAAAAAAATCAGTGCCGCGCTTTTTGACTTTTTCAGACAAAGCGCACCATGGCGGCATTGTATATGTGCTTCAGTGGCATATTTAACGGTTAAATTTAACTCCTATGAGCATAAAAAGTGAAGAAATGCCACGAAGGAAATAAAACGAAATGTCGAATCAGAGCAAAAAAGAAAATAAAACGATATAGTAACCGAAGTAAAAACAATTTGGCAAAGATGAAAAATAGTGGGAATCATAATGGGAAAGTGGGGAAGAGGAAGATCACTGAATCTCATAAATTAAACTCATCGAGATACCTGCAATTATAAAGGAAACATCAACGATGAAATTTGCTATGTGTGATTTGCACGCTCAGCAATCTGTAAATCCAAATTTCTCTTAAAGAATCATCTACTCTATAAACTACATCGGCTGAAAATAATGGTAGCAATCATAAAAAGTTTGGACCAGTTGAACGAGGATGGAAAAACTTCGAATAGACATTAATTCATGCGGTCCATTTTACAGGGAAAAAGGTTTGAATGTAGTAAAACCGAGCAGCTTTGAGCGAACAACGAATTTTTGGTTGCTGGCAAATAGAAGCGGCGACTTTTGTAGAACACAATGCTATTGGGCGTTAACCATCGTTTCTGAATGTTTGAATAAGCCCTGCATTCGATCGATAAAGAAGCACAAAGCCGTGCATGATAGCAGCCTTTGTGATGTGTGTCCCCCTCAGCATAAAGCATCATTGTACTAATGACGACGTGAGGAAGAGGAAGACGAAGGACCGAGGCTGGCAGTAGGCTGCATTCACTTTTAGGCATCTTTTTTTGCAGTAATCAACCTAAAGTAAACCGAATTTTTCGATTTTCATCGAAGAAACTTTTTCATCAATGCTAGACTCGAAGATTATGGAATACTGTTTGCTTTAGAAGTTGCACTGAAGCAGTAGTTCAATGTAAATACGTAATGCTTACTGAATAACTAGCGGCCGCAAGTGGAAGGAAGATTCGCAATCTGAGCAGTTTATTCAGGAGGCCTCCAAATCCATTATGGCATGCGTATATAAGCCAAGCTATCGCTAACGCCCAAACAACACGGTGTGTGGCGCCGTAGATCAGATGATACACTGGCCAGTCCCATCCCTAAATCAGATGATAAAAACATGGATACACGGCATAATTCTTTAGCTTTTGATGAATTTTCATTCATTGAAATCTGTTCTATCTGAATACACTCAGTGGACCCAAGAAAGAATGCTGTTAAACCGCTACAACCGAATATTTCGACAATCATGGAAGAAAAAAATTGTTACTCTAATCCGCCTTTTCATTTATTCTACTCCACATATGAAAGTGATGCTGTTGAAGGCTTAAAAACTTTAACTGAAATAAAATCTGGGAGAGAAAGTAACTAATTTTACTCATGTTCGTACTCAACTCAGATCCACCGGAAAAATTCCTTACTTCCTCATTCTTTTGCTGAAAATATTTCATCCATCCTGGAGGAATTTCTCTTGGATTTTATTATCCTTATTTCAGGAAGTGTTTACTTTAGAAAGAATTACAGGGAATACTCTCGGAAGAAGCGGACTTCAGGAAGAGCAATACAACAAATATTTATTATCCATTGCTTCTTATTGCAGTATGGAACCCATTTTCAAAACAATGTGCCCAACATAAAGCAAGTTTCACATTATTTCTTTTCTTTCGTCCCTTAAAAACACGCTTCTCAATTCTTGTTCATCGAACCCCATTTCGAAGAAAATAATCGCAATAATGATTCGAAGGAAATATTTTTGAGAAATTCTGGGAAGTCTGAACTGGGGCAACCATTATGCCCATAATTTACACAAAGAGTGATTGCAAGTGCACAGAAGATCGCCATAAAAAATGACCTGGAGTGCCGGATAGAGGCCAAACAGCGACGAAAATGCAAGAGTCAGCGAAACTATCCATCCGAGGCAAATAAATTTCGTTGTGTGCTTGCAGTTGCCAGTGGCTTCAGATGATGATAATAAATAACCGAGAATAAGACCAATAATGTAAGGTCCAATACGATATTGCGGCTTGATGTAGACTAGAAGGTGATGCTGAAATGTTAACAAATACAACGTCTCAAAAATCCAAGGAAAGATGGGCAGGAAACCGAGGACAGAAGGAAAAATTCTGGATAAGATTTTAGAGTCAATACTCTAATCATTGATGAACGTGTAAGACAAAAAGAACAACGATTCTGTCTTCACATCAAGTCAGGAACACTGGGATTCGTAAGGGGATTTCTTCACTCCTATCGTTTTACTGCAAACATTTGCTTAAACTGTTGAACCTTCAAAGATACTGTCGCTTTTTGCTTATGTTGACAGGCACTTAAAGCAATCACGACAGCGTCTAGAAAAGCGTACCCATTTGAAAAAGTGTGACATCCAACTGGTTGAAGTTTTCTCAGTAGAGAAATGGTGCAAAAAGCAACACAATTTGCATTTTCTCATTGATACGATTGCAGAAAGTCGCTCAATCTGGCTTAGTTCCGTTGCTGCTAACGCACTTATATCATCAGACCGAAACTTCATGTTGCACATATTTGGACACTTTCTTAAACGTCTATTTGAACAGTTCTACGCATTTCAACAAGTCCCCCTCCCCCAAATCGAAAACTTTCCTCGTTTAAATAGGTTTCAACGTCTCAGTAGGTTGCAGCTAAAGAAGAAGCATGCTACCAATAAATGTTTAGACAAACTATAGGAATTTTCTCAATTTCTAGAAGAAATATGATTTCAAGGCATCGCTTCATTTGAGTTCACTGCTCCAAAATACGGGTGACGTTTTCGAAAACAAACAAACAAACAAAACAAACAAAAACAAACAAAAAAACAAAGCATGGCTGGTGACGGAAGTTTCGCACAATCGTTCATAATGTTAGTGGAATAAGAATGATGATAGCAACTCTTTGCGGATCTTATCCAGATATCGGATATTACAACATTTTGAAAGTATTCGCTTAGTTGGCTACTATTGTGAAGGATGCAGAATATTGTGAAGAAGCTAATTGAACGTTGTGATCATCGCTACAAACGGAAAATGATTGCAGAAAGCTAAAAAAATCGATCGGTTCTCATTCTTTGCGCTTGTGGATATCGCACTTATAATATCATTCTACGAGTGCATCGATTGCGCTTATTTTGACTTCAAGAAAGTGTTTAATTCACTTTCACTACCAATACCTCAAAAAAAAATCGTACTGGGTTAAAGGCACCACGGTTCATCGAATTTACGATACCACTTCTCAAGTAAGTGGTTACTTCCTCTCGTCCCTTATGGAAAAGTTTTCAACAAATTCGGGCAAACCAATTGTGAAAATTTTCTAGTAGACGGCTCTGCACGTATAGCTTCTAGCGCCGTTTCGGCGTTACGATCGGCAACAACTTCAATTTCCACGACCACATTTCGCATATTGTAAAAAAGCAAATGCAAGTGTCTCTCTTATTCCGCCAGCATCCTCTTACATAAATATATCTCAATAAGTTATTCATAATCTACGTTCGTCCATTTCTTGGGTAGGTCTGCGCTGCTTGGTCTCCATCTGATCCTTATGCGAAATGCTCAATATCTGAATCCGACCGGAAACATAAAAGGCATATCATCCTCCGATTTTTCAGGAAACGATACACTCTATCATTCGTTACTCCTAACAACGTCGAACGGCTTGGCGCTCTAGGTCTGCGGGCACTTAAGCTGCGTCGCTTCTGCTTTGATTTCTGTATGGCGCACAATATTGTTCGTGAGAATCCTGACCTGCTGTCTCATAAACTTTTTAAATTACCTCCAACAAATAATCGCATAGGCTCGGATATTTCTTCCAAGCTTATCGACAGCAAATTCAGACTGAAGATATTCGGAAACTTTCTTGAAGAGAGTAACTCCTTATTCGATTAGATCGCAGAAACGAAATCATTGCAACTTTTCGAAAAGGGAACCACATACTTAGCACCATAATCGCTGGGTTTCTTATCTCAAAGAAGGGGTAGAAAGATTACGCCCCACCTCACCCTTCTCGTGTCTCTCGTTTTTGCATGTTTTCGCTAAGTTTGCTTTTTCTTGTAGATGGAGTTCTTCGTAAATGATTAATTTCTGCTTTATTAGATGTTTGTTGCTCAATTTGCTTTTGTATTAACTGAGTCGTATATTTGCCCTTGGGTCCTGTGCCGTGTATATTGCATGTTTCTCCCTACATGAGTGAATGAACTGATCGAAGTCATCACCAACAGTCAGATTACGAACCTGATGCCGTATCGACTGAGCTACCGGGCTGCGAAAGCCAACTGCTGCTCACTTCGCACTGCTGACATCGTGGTCAACTTTGTGATTCACTAAAAGGACCCTTCTGGAGCATTATTCAGATCATCGAAAGCTTCTGCGCATTGGTTGATCGCGTTCCTATACTGTTTTAAGCCACAGATTTGTTAGAAAGTAGCTC
Organism: Baylisascaris schroederi; assembly: GCA_006503575.1. NCBI lineage: Eukaryota > Metazoa > Nematoda > Chromadorea > Rhabditida > Ascarididae > Baylisascaris > Baylisascaris schroederi. Next base: position 267,943 of record QEWY01004161.1, on the reverse strand, counting down.
GAAGTGGGACTCAAATCCACAGTGAGTAGGTTGACGTACTATCGACTGAGCTTACATGGTTCCGATACTTAGCAGCACCTCAACTCTCACCGCTCTCACTTTTATCAAAACTCGGTTGTCTCGAGCACAGTTCAATACATGAAGGGTTTATTGTTCCCTGTTCCTTTTTACTACTTCGTCGGAATATATGGAAAGAATCAGCCAAATGCGGGGCTGGAACCCTCAACAGCTAAATTAAGATTCTATGCTCCACCGAATGAACTAAGCGGGATCAAAAGGAACACCCTTACCCATTCACAACTGCTAGCATCACAGTCCACCTCAGTTTTTCAAGTCGTCTATCACGCGCGGGTGTTGAGAAAATAGGAAGGTTATGGCCATGGGTGCCGACTGAACTAGCCGGGTTGCGAAAGCAAACTACTGCCTATCTTACATGTCTTAGGCCATGGTATCTTGCTATGGATTGGAAACATGTTTTATGCTGGTTTAACAACTTTAAGAGGGGTTAGAGGCACCTGGAGACACCAAAAATTTGCTCACATTGCAAAGCAGATCTGCTTTCGATTGTATTTGGGTTGGGAAACACAACAACAGATCAAAGCTAGCTAAGTGAGCTGATAGATATGTGTGGTTTTGGAATTTAGCGTACTTGGGCAACCAGTTTTGTGCCTTGATAATAAATAGCAGAAGATACAGAATAATAATTTAAACTCGAAAGGAATTCAATCGCCCTTGGAAATCTTTTCCAAATATTCGTCTCCTTCCGACCGGATTGGTGTAAAATTCATGCATCTTTTTTCACCACAAAATATCCATAACCAAAATGGTAGGTGGTTTTGAAGATAACCTACGACGCATGTTTGATCTGCCAAATTTGAAAACTTCTGAGGCTACCGAGTTGAAATTATCGTACAGACAAAAATTCAAACCCATATGTTCGTTTAGATAGTGATCGCTATAACGCGCTTTGCAATTACAATTTTGCAAATTGTATAGAAAAAAGAACCAGCATGAAATCTTGATTGAAAAGCGTTGGTTGCAACCACAGCATTTGAGTTGGAGGGAAATTGTACTCTATAGACTCGATGATGTGTAATGCCCCTGATGCAGATATGGCAAACATCGATAGAGACATGCCAAGAGCAAACGATCGCTTGAAGGCGACTAAGAATATTGGCGTCAGAAGATAGAAGATAAACTCTGTGCCGATATACCTGAAATTGACAGTAGAAAGTTTTGCGAACGCCAACTACCTGAGGCTGTTATTGAAGGAATCAGTCTTTAGGCGCAGATGCTTGGAAGCGGAGTGATTTCGGTGAGTCGCTTTCAATAAAAGGAGACAAGCACTCGCCTATTTTGGACTTCGTGTAAGACACCGGTTGCAAGAAAGGGCCTAGAATATATCGCATGTTGCGATCGAAACAGCTAATAAGGCTAAAAATCGTATTGCGTTCTAATAATTTACGTTTTGCAAATTAATAATCGAATCAACTTCGACGTTGAGTTTCTTCGGTTATTAGCCGCTTCGCTGAAATGTCCCCATCAACTGATTCAATAAAACTATAGCAGATGCTGGTAGATCAAGAGGTTTTAAACAGTTTTGTGCAGCAACAGTAGCTTTTCTCATTTTAAGTGTCATCTCTTCCAGTATGTGCTAGGCTGCGTAACGAATATACGTGCTACACGAGCTATGTGATCAAGACATTTGCTATCCGGCAAACTGCTGACTCGTAACTGTTGTTCTGCTTTCAAAAAACGTATTAACAATACAGCACTATACAGCGTTTTACGAGCTTCTGTACCCGTATCTGCAAGTCACAGTATTGTGCAGCAACTGGTGTATGAACTAGATGGAAGGTTTACGCATACGAATACAGCTCGTTACTGTGGAACTCTGTGCGTATGCTTTTTGCGTTATTGATGCAAATAAAAGTACTGCGCATTCGACTGATTGCATCTATTGATTGCTGGTGCGGTACATTCCCACTCTGTGCGGGAATATGAATGGAGATCTCACCAAGTCCATGGTATGCAAAGATTGTCGCTAAGACTATTGATGAATAATGCATTCTTCCACCAGTTCTTGCGACACATCTCTTCTTGATCCTCCGGAGCCCACATTGGATGGAAATGTGAGCGCGAGAACCGAAGCACGGTTACGAGTAGCACATAGAGGTAAGCGGGCCAAAGCCGTAGCACCCGATGTCTGTAGAATCGTAACCAGTAGCCTAAGGACGACAATTTTGGTTGCGCTCCTGCAAGAGAAAATTTTCGTAATATTATGGATAACAATGACGAGGAGTGCTATAGGTACCCCTCATGATGTAATTTAATGCCCAGCTTGCTAAGCTCACCACTTTCATAAGTTGTAATAAAATACTCGGAATTATTAACGCACAATCATTTCGCAAAAGCTACATTCATAGTAACTCGATTTCTCCATGAAGAAACCTGGATGGTTGCAAAATCAGTGTAAATTTAAGAGAAGACCAATCTCCATCTCGATCACTCTTTCCGATCAACAGGTAAAAAGTAACCACAACTTAATAAAGAAAGTTAAACGTTATGAACGTAGTGCTGCCCGGAATGTTACAGTGAAATCATTTGGATCATAAGAGTTCACGATGAAATTTTATCACTTTCTCACGTCTCAATGGTTACTAATACTGTTTGCCGATTCGACAAAACATTTTCAGCATATGAAAAGTCGAAGCCTGGGCATAGATAACAGGTGAAAATAAAGGTTAGGGGAGTGGAGGGAGTTTGATTCTTGTGAGGGAGCATCTAGTGCTGCTTAAGAGCCAAGGCTGTCATTTGGTCATAGCTAGGTAACATTGGAGGGACTTCCAGGACAGTTTTCAATGATGTAGTGGTGAGTGTTCCCCCTTTCTTTTCGTAGTTTCCGATTTTACGCAGAAAATGTCGATCTTAAAAGTAATTTCTTCGATCTTATTCCGTGTCTTGCCCCAACATAGGATTCTCCACTTTTGAAGGTATGACAGAAGACATTGAGTGTATGTTGCTATGGACAATCTTCACCGACATTGCTATGACCGGAACAGAGACCGTGAAACCCTGTGATAAGCAGTTCGACTACTGACATACCCGCTTCATGATTAAAATCAAGAAGCGGCTTCACAACATCATCCTCAGCTTCTGTTAATTTATGCACACTTCTATCGGTATATCGCAACACTCTTGGTTGCTGTTCAAATAACGGTCGAAGTGCTCATCACTAATTACTGATATGACACCGAAATTAAAGGTCTTTTTGAGAATTTCCAGCTCCTCCCATCTCTTCCGCTGTGTGCACGTCATTGTTGCATCAATCCTTCATCTTAGTGTTTCCATTCAAACTCTCGTAATGTACTTATGATATTTTTTTCTTCTGTTGGTGTCTCGTTTAGAGTAGAAGTATACTAAAGAAACATTGCTCACCTGAGCGAGAGGTACTCCGGAACCAATGAAATGACGTCAGTGTTGCGCTCAATAGGAAAAAGATATCAACGCTGAGCATGCAATTTGTGATTATTTGGCCAAAAAAGTTGTCGACGAGTTGTCTCCTATAAACTTCTGGATTCGACAAGAAATCCTGAAATCCATTTAAGAGAAAACTTTCAAAGAATCGCGAAAATTCTTCGGCCGAAGCAAACTGCACATCAATAGACATATTCGAATATAGCGAATGCAGAAAAGTAAACAGCTCAGCTTTTGCTGCATTAGCTGAACAAGTTGGAAGAAGCAAATCGTGCGCCTGCTCTTGCACAAGTTTTTACGTAAGCCTATGTGTGTTTATCTGTCTGCTCGGTAGTTAAGGCTCCGGAGCCGCTGAGTTTGTAGCTGCTATATTTGGAGATCTCCAATATCAATATTTAAATCGACCCATCAAATTCGAAAAAAAACCTGCAGACGTTTAAGCATGCCACAACTTTGTATGCATTTTATGTCGGTCGGGTTTGCAATTCATATTGGTCTTGTAGCTGGAAGATGAACATTCCACAAAAGATTCTTTATGAGCAGTCGAATCAAGTAAAATACGGAATTATTATTCGGCGAATTGAATTATTTGCTGATATGTTATGAAATTGTTGGTCAATGCTTGAGCGGAATGCAAAATGAGTGCATTTTGTCCCAGCTACCATGTGATACGTGTTAACTGCAGTAACATTTTTCTTACGTTTTCCTTAAAGAAATCGAGCAAGTGAAACATTGTGAATCAATGAATAACCAATAACCTGAATGAAAATTGACGAATGACCGACGATGACCCAAACGGTGGTAAGGAATCGTAATCCAAATATGCAACTGATGGTCGATTTTGAGTCTTTCGATAATGTGGTTATTGCTATGAAATTCTTCTTCGCCGAGAATGCCAAGAACAAACGCATCAATAGTGATCTGCAGCGGACAACAATTATCTTCTTATTGGCAGATATTCGGTGATCAATAAAAAAACTTTTGGTCCAAAATAGCAAAGCCCTCAAGTAACACAATTCTTGCAAACATGAGGTTATTGCACCGTTCTATAGCAGAGATAACGTTGTTTTAACAGATTCACTTGGCCAGTAACTTCCTTTAAAAGTATGCGTGACCGGTCACTACCACTGAGCGCATCAAATTTGATGTAAATATAGTCAAATGGTCTTTAGAGTCTGATGAATTCTTATAATAAAGGAGGCTTGAAAGCAAATTTCAGGAAAAAGCAAGAATAGTCGCTCACTTTGTTTGTTCTCCTCTTTGAAGGTGGTACACTGTAGCACATGCGACAATCCACATAAGCAGTTTATTACTGCTAAATTCGACAACAGGAAGGAGCATTTCAAACCATTGCTTCTCATGTCTGGATCTTACACAATCCACATCCTCGACTGCTATATTCGTTGAGCCACTTATGTACTCTATCCATGTGTTAAGTAGCTGCGAAAAATATGATAGCAATAATACGCTTTTAAGTGATGAATTTCGTTAGGCGTTGAATATAACAACATTTAGAAACGTGTTTTACCGGCGCTCGCATTGTTCACAATCACATCAACTAGCGCGAAAATCTTTATATCCTCAGCGACAACATCATCAATCAGAATTGGAATCACTGATAAGATTCATGTGTGATGAAACGTTATCACAGAAACATTGCACTTCTCGAGGTAAAAACGAGAGATTTGGAGCTGAGTGATGCCAGTTTGAGAGAAAAAAAGCCTATCGCACTCGAAGTAGGCGCGTGGCGATTAAGTGCTAAGCAGAAGGCGTTATGGCATAAAGTTATAGAAATAGAACCCCAGGCCTTATGCATAAGACTTTTGCCCTTTCTCACATATCATTCACATGACAAAGCGGATACACAATTACAAAGCGGCTCGTTTGACAACGACTCAGATGTTATTCCTGTGCAGTGAATTACGAATCGACCAAAAGAGACGCATATTACTGCAAATTTATTGGAAATTGATAATGCTAGATGGCTTACGCCTATTTGTTGTACCTCTAGAACGCCTCGGGGGCATGTGCATACGACGCCATGCCTAGTAATTTTAATTTGCTTCAACCCTTCCTCGCTTATCTGCATTTTGCTAGTTGCGGGCAAGTTCGAAGCTGACCATTCGTTTAGTGATTAGGAAAATGCGTTAAGTAGGTGCTTCTTTCGTCGAATTTAACAAGCCGACACAAGCTAAAGTACTTTCAATAAGGAGAATACCTGTGTCCGATCTATTGCGCATGGATCTGGTAGACAAACACCTATCATGCTCGCATTTATAGCGGAATTGTTGCTTCGAGCATTGCAAAAAGCTAACGGATATTCGGAAGCAACAGCGAATGACTCTCCAGCTGCGTGGATGCATTCCATGAAACGATAATGCTGCAATGAACATTTTGCAGCTTCCTTGGCCATTAAGATAACATTAAATAAGGCGAACAGATGAGATTAAGTGAATGGTGCAGAAGATTAGGTGTCCATTAATTGTTAACATAGAAAGGTACCTCACCGGTATGTAGTAAATATCTGGTCTGCTCATCGTGACAGTTAGGTCAAGTAATTCCAAACTTTTCCGGACATTTTTGACCGATAAACCTTTCAGCGGATTCAATTCTGGTGTTAAGAAGAGATAGAAGAATGAACTTCAAATGAGCTCAAATTGTTTATATTGCGTAAAAGTGGCATCATGAAACTGACCAGAGATAATATCTCCGAAAACTCAATCTAACTGCTCAGAAAGCATGGGCAGACTCATAGTAAATTTGATAATAAAAACGTTGGATGCGCTGTCAGCAAGGCGCATAGCTTTACCTCCTTCCATTATAGAAGTGGAGCAATTATTGCAAGTAAAACGGCGCAAGCTTGACGTACAACACCACCTGATGGTAGCTCAATAAAATTACAAATCCAAAACAATCGCTTACCCATCGACTACGATCTTTGCTTCTATAGCCTTGTGGATCGCCTGTTGCATAAGAGCCAATGAAGAAATCTCTTTGCTGTGGAACGGTGTCGTGTGCAGATAAAAACGGTTCCACCTCAAATTAACATCTTCCGTATTATGCGACATATGTGTTTCCGTGATGCTTGCATATTCATATTCTTGTAGCCCATGTGGTAATTTAAACTTGTGAGTCTCTGAAGCTGCACTCATGAAATCTGATGGAAATAGTACACACCACACAAACAGCTTTTTCTACACTGAGTGGTCACATTGAAACGAGTTAAGAATATTTGAAAATTGAAGCGACTTACATTCATCTAACATGCATTGGATCATAAAATAAGTGGAGAAGCATGCTAGAACAGCTGAAAAGCCCTAAGCCTTTCCCACTGCGCTTTTTAAACTCAAAAGTCACAAACATTGCTGATGAGTAATAAAATGCGCAAATATAAAAATTCCAACTAATCAAGTCACCTGTATCAGCCTTCTGCAAAAGTTTGGCTTTTACGCGTCCCTATAAATTCGTTTTTAACGTTCATTATTGCACCGTCGTATCAGTATGTGTATGCGTTCTTGCATGCGCCCTTGTTCCCTCCTCTCCAACACTTCACCTTAAGAACCACCGAAGCTAAGGTCATGAAACTTTGTAGAAATAATGTGCATTACACAAGATCATCTATACGAACATTGAAACACGCTTATCAACTTTGAAGATAGCTGGAAACGTTTAGACAGGATATGCTGACGCTGTTGCCGACAGGCATAGAACAGTCAACCTCTCTTATAAAACATCTTCATTCTGGACGTTTCGACTTGGTTTGCGATAGTTAGGAACACTATGCACATTGTTTACAAGTAGTGCTGCGCTGTTTTTATGCTTTGTCATTATGGGAATCATAATATATCACGCAAAAGCAGTTTTGCAAAAAACAACGTTTATGGAAGAGAGAGGGAAATATGGTTCCTTAATCAACAGAACTGGAAGGGAAGAAAACAAAGTGCTTATGAGAGTTTATCCATAGGACCTATTTTGCTTCTTTTATTTCTTTATTAATTTAGGACGTATTTTGCTTCCACCACGGTCTGCCTCAACCTGCTACTAAAATACTCAACGATTCTTACCTTTACAATGCAATAAGCACGTCATTTAAGTAATTTTTGTGATGATAAACCATTGACATATCCACATAGAATCTCATGTCGGATTTATTCAAAGCATGGAGATATTCAGTGGTGGTATGTATTGAGCAGCTATTCAGCTTGTAAACGCACTGAGTACTGATAACTGCGCGTAGTTTCCCGACAGAGCAAATGGACAACTTTCATAAGTCTAGTGGCAGTAATTTCGGAGATGAATGCACCAAGAAGGGAGCCAGAAGCATACCTATGGAGGTACTTCTAAGAGTTTATGCAGAAAAAAGTACCCTCGCTCTGCTCTGCCGCTGTCACAACTAGAATAAACATCACCGTTTGTCGATGATACCACATTTTCGTTTAAGTGATCAATAAATGCGAATTGGCACTGATCTATGTGTTTGTTTCATGGTGATGATGGTTAAATTCTTCTAAATAGCGTTATTCCAATGAAACACTTGAAAATATCGGAAATGAAATGTTGTTCGCTGGGAAAATTTGATTTTTTATTGCGTTTCGTGCAAGTGTTCTAATGTTCGCATGATTATGAGACATTGTTTCATTTGCGCTATTCCTATTGTTTAGTGATTTTGTTTATATTGCGCTATTATATTTAAAAATTGCACAATTGAACCCTCACCTCAAGAGCATTCTCGTTTCGAAATTTAGAGTCATCTACTGGGCTTGCTGCTTTCTCATTCTGCGTCGTTAGTTGATCTAACTTAATACCGATAAATTCAGCAAATGATTTGAAAAGTGCTTGAGTTGCATTTCCACAAGCTTGTTCATCGGTACACCAATGATATGACGAGAAAACTTCCATATTTCAGCAAATGTACGGCGTCGATGAGGCATTAACGAACCGATGTGACTGCTGGTGTATTGAAGCCAACATTGATTCATCCAACATATACAATGCTTGTTTTCAAAGCGGAGTTGATTTCTTAAAAGTAACCTAGATATGCTCAAAGCATAAAAAGCCTTTCGAAAACTCCATTACGATGCACCCATGATTAAAATTAAAGTTTTTCCGCCCGCTTAACTGATCGCAATAATCGACAAGAAAAATTCAAAGAGATACAATGGAAATATTTCAGCTATGTTCATGCTGTCTTCTGCAGGGCTTTTGACAGCGTCAATTTTACGTAGTTAATGCTAAAGTAAACTACATTTAGAATATATGTAACTGTAATGTTCTGGATAGACGATTCTCTGAAAAAGTGTTATCAGTTTGCTGTTAATACTATTCTGCCTGATCCATATCCACTTACATCTGACGTTTTTTACAATGAACGCTGAGTCAGCCACCCCGTTCAGAAAAATTTCAAATTATATGCATATACAAATACCGCTGTGTGTATCAATGTGTGTATCATGTGCATCAATCATTAGACGAAAACTTGCTCATTTTTATGTTCATAAATAACCTCAATTGTGAATTCCGCAGTGTGTATACAACATATGCGCCTATAATGTGGACTTTTGCGGTTCCGATACCGAAGTAATCGAATTAATTCTATACGGTATTGACAGATCGTCACCCTTACTGCGGGAAACGAACTTTTGCGTTTCATTCTGCTTCCTCAAATCATTCGATACCCTAGCCTAATTTAATACAGCTCTGAAAGCTTACATAGAGTTTCACACTTGGTCAATCAAAGCTTTAACTTTCACAGATGTATTGCAAAGATTTCAAAGGTTGCTTATTTACTTTATAATCACACATTAAAGTCTTTCAAAACAAAGAACCTTACATGTGCGAACGCTTTTAAGACGTATATGCGAATGTTTTACTAAAATATCCAATCCGTATTCTACTTAAATGAGGATTCTTCTCGAAAAGCCTGAGAAACTATACATTTACTAGAAATGTCCTACATATATGTGGTCTCCATAACATTTTCTATGAAGACCGGTTAGGAAAAAAAATAAAAGAAAAGAGATTGGTAAAACACGACTTATTGATACTCTTCAAACTACTCAATGGTCTTCACGATGTACAGTTTGGTAAAATGCTTTCGCAACATTATATTAGTCCTTTTTGCACGTATAGAAGAAAATTTCCCATCGTGCCGTTGCACCCATATCGCGACGATGATATGCACACAGAATTATCCCAGTGTGGAATACTTTTTCCAGAAAACTTATAGTTGCACTTCGAATGAAACCTTCGAAACCTCTTATGGGCGAAGCGGGTCAATCCTTTTCTGTGCACGCATGCGGCTTCTCCTTCCGCTGTTTTTACATTCGCATGTACTCCTTTATGTTTTCAAATGCGCTTACTTTGCGCACACGCTTTTGATCACATATACGCGAATGCATCTTTATCGATTGTTCTAAATATGGTGCTCAGCGTTCCCCTAAATATATTCTGCTCAGATATCTGTTACTGTACACACCTAGATATGTGTGATCTCATCCGGATTTATTTGGTATGTATTGATATTTTGAAGCACTCTTCCATTATACATGAATTCTCTCTTTGGGCTATTCGGTACTTCATTATGTTGTTTTATGATCTACTTGTTATGAGAATGAATTATATTAAGTCAAATCAAAACAAGCATTTATCAGAGGATTGCAAATTCAAATTCGGGCCATTAGAAACAAAAATAATACAAATATATAACCGATGTCATTTTCCGACCATCGACATGAACACTTGAGATGCATTCTACAGAACAGAATAAACCAAAAAAGAGAAAAAAAATATTGATAAGCAGAAAAAAACCAGGAAGCTTGAGAGGAAGAATTCTTCTAAAATATTAGCATGCTAATAAATATGAATGGTGCGTTTTGAATCGACAAAACTCGGTCAACATACCCTTAGCAAACTGCGTTGACAGTGATGAGTGAGATTGTGTTGTGCAGCAATTTTAATAAAATTCAGTACAGTCTCAGAAGAATAGGTTGCAAGCTCGTCAGCTACCACATTCGATCCGAGGGCACAAGAAAATAGCCAATAAACTGCAAGCCGCATAGCGAAACATCTACTTTTGGCCCGAGCAGAGGAGTGCATCATTCTAACGTCGAAGTGACTTGCGTTATACCGTTGTCATCGTTTACCAAGGGAAGTCGGCTTTGCAAAAAACTTGTTTAGAATATACGTTTGATGGCATTGATTTCTCTCAATAACTTGTTTAGAGTATTTATTCGATGGCGTCGACTTCTGTCAATGTTCCACATTTCAGTGCCTTCTTTATAAATCTCTATACGAACAACACTAATTGAGAGTGTTTAAAGGGTATAGATGCGCTGTAAACATGCGAACCATTGAGCACAAATAATGAGATTTTCATTCGCAAAAGGCACAAGACTAAAAATTACTCAGTCAAACTACCGTCTCGACTATACCGACCTTCAAAATGTATTGCACTTTCATGCCTATCTCATGAATTCGGACAGTTTTGATGGTCGGCGACCACTTGGGTCAATTTGAGAGGCAATATTGAAATTGGGAAGGTATTTTGCCTATGACAGCTAAAGATACATGGACTATATGCAGCTCTCTGCAGACCGAGTTAGCATTCTCTAGTCATCGTGAGGTGATACTGCTTTATGCGTTGCTAATGTCGTATGAATTCTCTAGAATTTATTTGAAATGAACTGCCTCGACTGAACATTTTCGCATTTCAAAGGATATATATTTTTTACAAGGGCGGGAGAGCAATATCAGCCATGGCGATTCGATAGATGGAAGCAACTCTATGGAAAAGGATTTGAATTTGTTGGAACGAAAATTTCCTAAAATATAAGGCTTACATCTTAGAAAATTGGTATTATAGCTCAAGATGCAAGTTTCTGCAAAATTTTTCGAATTTTGATGACAAATACGCATAAAAATGGTTCTAATATAAGCAGTTCTCTTCGATTAGAGAGCGCTTTAGACATGCAAAATTCCTTTCCCACTTTTCCACATTTCCTCCTCTCTGTTTCGCCTATAATTATTTGTTATATCTTTAAATGAGGTCGTATGAATCTTGTGAATCTCATTTCCTTTCTTTCTGCGATTTATTTTGTTTTCTTGCTCCGAAAATAAATTTTGCGTCAATTATAGCACTTTCCGACATTCTAAGTCTTCCTGTTACGCCCTACAGCTCAAGTTTTTGCATAAACGAAATCAGCATTCCGTAATTTTTGCTACTAATTTGCAGCTGTAGATCAATTATAAAGCCGAAGAATGCGACGATAAGCCCACTGTTTTATTGAGAGTTGCTGCTGAGTGGTCGGGTGCAGTTTTCTGCGACCCGCTAATATTTGCTAAAGTCGGTTAGTCTCGTATATCCGATACATTGGTCGGTGTCCGCATAGTTCAGTAAGAAGGAAGTCTGCCTTTGAGGACTTCTGAGAATTTAACATATTGGGGTAATAAGGAGCAAATAAGTGTACCTTCTGTCATTCAAAGGTTCACTTTGCACAGCAATATCCTTAAGGCTCTTAATATTCTTAAGGCTGTACTTCTGTCACTGCGGATATATAAGCTTTACCATCAAAAGAGGAATCACCGAAACCATTTTGTCCTGTTGATCAACGACTCTTAATCAACGTCAGCGTTTTTAGAGCCTAGTCTCGTATATCCGATACATTGGTCGGTGTCCGCATAGTTCAGTAAGAAGGAAGTCTGCCTTTGAGGACTTCTGAGAATTTAACATATTGGGGTAATAAGGAGCAAATAAGTGTACCTTCTGTCATTCAAAGGTTCACTTTGCACAGCAATATCCTTAAGGCTCTTAATATTCTTAAGGCTGTACTTCTGTCACTGCGGATATATAAGCTTTACCATCAAAAGAGGAATCACCGAAACCATTTTGTCCTGTTGATCAACGACTCTTAATCAACGTCAGCGTTTTTAGAGCCTCAATCATCTACTTCTGCAGGGATAACATGGTAACGAAAGCCTATGAATGCTTTAAACCGACAAGTTGACTATTGCATTACTAAAAGGCGCGTGCAGACCGCTGTTGGGATTGAAAAAAAAGAGAAATAGCCACTGTGGCGCTGCATTTTTTAGCTCACTTTCAATCAGTCGGTCTGCCGTAGCGTTCGCCTATTCGCTGCTTCGAAGTTATTCTAAAATTGCCATTTAGGTGCGTTCGATGCGTTCGACGGCTTTTTCAGGTTAATTGATCTTCTTGATGACAGCGCTTTCAATAGGCTAAATTCAGCCAATGAAATCTCCAATGCTCAGGATCCGATCTAAGGGTAGCGCAACGTTTAAGCTCCAGCAGCGCTCTTCATAATTGTACCTCTAGATCAGTGCCTTCAAAAATATCCAAGAAATTCGAGAAACTTCTCTTACTGGAATAGGAAACACAGAGTGCAATCAGGTGCTACATTTTTCAGGATGACTTATCATATATGGCAATTAAGTGTTATTTTTTCATTTATATCGACAGTGGCTCCTGGTAAAGCGAAAATAGTACAGTTCAATGGGCCGGTGAAACTTTTCATCGACAAAGATAGCAAATCGAATTTCACCACAAAGGTTTGTTTCATACTCATTCGCATTTATCATCCTTTGTACTATCCCGTCAACATGAGTCTTCATAAACTTTCATATAAAATTTGCTATCAAAAATCAGATGGGAATTTTAAAATGATGTACAAAATTAGCTAGGTTTAATCATATGAACAATCAGTCGCTGGGATTATACGGTATCTTCAGCTGCTTCCGAAGACTGCGGTATTCCCACTTATTCTTGCCACCGGTGCAACATTTTCGTGAATGTGCTGCTTGATATGTTGCATGGCCATTTTGTGACCAATAAACATGTGCCACAGTTGATCTTCTGCAAAGATTGTTGTGCTATGCGATGGGATGTAATAGCACAACATTTGTTGTGCAGATTGCAGTGAGTTCATTGCTCAACTGTTACACAAAGCTTATGATGAACTAAACGTTCATTCGTCACAAACATCTCAATTTTCTTTTGAATGATGTTCTTGAAAATAATTAAATAGCAAAATGCGATTGTTTCTTCCAATGGGAAAATAATTTCTGTAAATTTGCACAGAATTTCGAATGATGCGGTGACCTTTTAGCGAAATTTACGAGCCATTGAAACGCTATGATGAATCCTTAACATATTTGAGCAATTCTCTAAATGCTCTGATGATTTTTGAGTAAATAAGTGAAATGAGGGCTTGTTGATCGCTTTATTGGCACGCAAAATTTAGCCCCTAGGATTTCAAAATGGGCGAGTAACTAATGCAGATATTTGCAGATTATCACCTATTTTAACAAAGTCTCCAGGAACAGTTACCAAATTATTTACGCAGACGGTGCAAATATATGTTCGAGAGTTGACACTCAATTCGTCTTGAAAACGCTTACTACCACGCAGATCACTATTATATTAAATGAGTCCGTTTTTTGCTAGTCACTTTACATTTGACATAATTCGCAATTACGTTTGACGTAGTTCGCATTCCTGCTGAAATAATAACAATATTTGAAGGATTCGTTTTTTAATTAGTAGGCAGAACTTGTTCCTCATGCTATTCAACTACAACTTCTTAAGAACAGGTATGTTAAGTGAAACATTGACGTAATCAGTAAAGCAATTGTCCCCCCTCCTGTAGGCCTTTGAATTCTTGTGGCTATTTAGTGCCTGAAATGTTCAATGGATCAGCTGTTGAGTAAAAATGCACGACATCTGCATCTCCAACCGTAGATGCACTGAATGTGCTGAGAGGGCGGTGTGTATATAGGTGTATGTAAATAAATGGAATATTTGAAAACGATCGGTGAAAAAGTCATCTGGAGGGCATGATTAAATCTCTAATGTTTCTCAGAAAGCTGATAGTGTCCCACTCAATGAACTTTCTTACTGACGGCATGCTTGCTCGTTTACAGTACCGTCAATTGATGTTATTGGTAGCCGTCCAAGCATCATATGGAGCCAATCCATGCCACTGCATAAATGTCTTATTTTGCACCCTTATAAGATGTTAAGGGAAGAATCCGGCAGCAGTTAGTCAGCAGAAACTAAAAGTTAACACCACACTCATAAATTAAAGTGCAATAGTGGGAAATAGGACTTGTTGCGTGAATGCAACTCTAATGGCATTGAATGAAAACTTCATTCGGGTGTTATTAAACAACCGCTCAACTTCAACACAATCGACCACTGCGACCAAACAAAACTGAATCGTTTTTGTGATACTTATTTATTGATTAACAATAGAAAATATTCATTATTTTCTCATTTAAGTGGTGCAAACGAGCATATAAAAAGTGTCGACGGGATGCGCGGGTTTAAGCTTCATTAAACTTTGCATGAAACGTTTAGATTTAGCAATATCTAGTCAAAGCATACCAGCCAATAAAACAGTTTTAACTGAAACAAATCAACGCAGAGGGAGACAAATGTGCAGATAAATCTAAAGGGAAGTGGAAGTTAAGTCACTATGACCTAAAATAGTTTTTGCATTTCCTTCCATTCTAACTTATTTTCTTGTGATCATGGTCCTTTTCTACTTTTCTCCGTATCTTCTAAGCCGAAATCCTTATAAAAATCAAATGAGCCAGTCCTCTATGTGTCTCTTCCTCGCATGTCCTGAAAAGTCTTATCAGCTTGTTCAAACAGAAGACGCCCTAAAGTTGGTTCCTGCGCTGCGTTCATCGCTCGCACATTTTAAACTTCGGTAATTAAGAGCTTATATGAGCATATCAGACGCTTTGTCTAAGAAATAGGTATAGCGCATGTGTACTTTATTTGGAATGCTCCTCTTTATGTTGCTACCCCCACGACAGCGCACTCGCTTCCAATAATCGGGAACGGGTAGGGGAAATGCATTAGAAGCAGCCATGAGAATGAAATGTGTTTTCTTAAGATAAAAGCAGATCAATATCAATTCGTGTTGTTTGAAAAGCAATTCTGGAAGTCAAGTCCTAATACTGAGAAAGAAATTTTGCTTGAACTTTGTTACAGGCATATGAATAGACCATGTGAACTACCAATCGGACGAGGCGTCGTTCTTCAGTTCTTCAAAACAGGAGATTCTATCGCAGTCGATTTTATTAATCAAGGCGTGCGTATGCCGAATAAAAGGTTAACTCCGGTTTAAAGATGAAATTAAGCATAAAAATATAGAAATCGACACGATTCCCGTTACACAGTTGTAAATACAATGGTCACCAATATTATTCAACTATTGTCTCACAATGTGAACAAGCTGAGACAAATCTCCATTCATGGCTATCGCCAGGTTTTTACATACATATGAAGACATAACCCCAGAAGCACATGGGAGTGCATAAACGCGTCGAAATGCTCTTAGGGAGCACAAACTTTTGTTGTCCTGGAATATACTATTGCCATCTCATCTTTCCTATTGGCGAAATTTCGCAATAGCCCCAATCATTTCTGGGTGCGGCTACATGACGGAGTTGAAAAGCACACTTTGCCATCCGCTACTTCGTAAAGTCGCTTTCAGCATTTTCATACAACCTCATAAAATATGAAATTCGAAGGCAATCAAGTGATTTCTGAGCCAAGCTCCATAATAGAATCAGAAAGCGCCCTTTATGCTTGGCCCTGAAAAATTATTTTTTCCTTATCGCAGTGCTCAGAAATTCTACAGAAAATATGGCGACGATCCGAACATCGCTAAGTCAGAATCCTTGGCGAAGTCTTAGCGCACCTCATACCTTATGGCTTGACCTTTGTGGCATCACTTTCACCCTAACTTGAGAAGAAGCACAATTTGATGGGCACGTGTCCTCTAAGCGTGTGTTAGGCCGACCTTAGAGCACATTCAAAAAACAACCTTCGACTTAAGAATTCGTTCATGCTTCGACGTTTATGAGGTACGTCCAACTTGTCGTCTGGGACCCACTAAATTGAAATCGCCCAATAGGCTGAACGATAGTTGAAAAGGAGGTTCTAAGGTCGAAGTATTCGGTGGAAACTGGCAGCAGTGAGTACGGGACCATGAGGCATAGGTTGAATTTGACTTGCGAGGGTGAGGAATACAGCCGTAAGAAACGAGTCGAGTGTAGCTGTATACGAAAATGGATTTTGTGATGTATACTTTATACCAACAGCAGCGAATTTGCTAGTACCAATCATTGCCTAACCAAAGCTAAACAAGTATCGCTGCATTTCTATGTCTCTCTAGAAACTACGAAGCAAGAGAAATTCATGCTGAGTGTGTTTCGTTTACGTATATAAGGCGCCATCCTCCCAACTGATGTTCTTCAAACATTTCATGCACTTTCTGAGAGCATAAAAGAGATGAAGGAGAAGTTTCTGCATTCTAAATGTTTAGGTTTCACGACAATGAAGTCAACGAGATTGATAGGTTTTTGAATGATGTTTGCCTTTCGATCGAACCAAATATTCGTCGGCGACGTCAAGTTAGACAAATGTGAGTCACTCGAGAAGTCTTCCTATTCTATCTACACTCGTTGAATTCACGTCCGCTAATAAAGCTGTCGTTGAATTCAAGCTTAAATGCGTGGTCATGAAATTCGGCAATATGATAATCTCATCAAGAAAGCAAGCTCTATCCTTATATGGCACTTGGCCATCAAGTCTTTCACCCAAATTTATTCCCCGAATTTGTTTTTTCGATTAATAGTTGGTTGATATTGTTTCGTTTACTGAGCCATATTATGACCTCGAAAGTGGATATCAAAGCGACTTTTGAAGAAGTTTACTATGAATGAAGGCACAATTAGCCATAATTGATCATCAATCGATGCAAACGATTTGATAAACGGAGTCCATTCAATATATCTCCACATTTCATCACTCAAAACTTTCGACTTGTCTAGCAAGTGTGCATCAGCAATGTGTTAAACTGATGGTGCTAAAGCTGGTTGATTTAGTTGCTAAAAAGGGATGCCTTGCAAAATTGCCCTTTCCTATCATTTTTAATCTAACTGCAGTAATTTCAGAAACGAACTTGGGGAAGACAAGGAAACTAGCGGCGCAAGGGTAAGGCTTCTAACGAACATCTAATTGACTCGATGAGCAGTTTAACTGCGAGAGTGGTTCACATCACATATGTAAAGATAGCTTATGGGCATTTTAGCGACGTTGTTTGCCGGGTGATTCAAATAGGTACGCGTAGTTATACTAAATTCTCAGGGATTAACCAGAAGATCTAATTGACTCGATGAGCAGTTTAACTGCGAGAGTGGTTCACATCACATATGTAAAGATAGCTTATGGGCATTTTAGCGACGTTGTTTGCCGGGTGATTCAAATAGGTACGCGTAGTTATACTAAATTCTCAGGGATTAACCAGAAGAGAAATGTCCGCAGGCATAAACATCCACCTAACAAATGTTTTACTGATAAAAATTGCCAAAAAGATGTTTTGCTTAAACTGCGCAGTATTTGGCATCTTTTCGTGTATTATTTGATTAATCTATCAATATTGTAGGCATGCTTAAATCATGAATTGAAACTACGGAATTGATTTTTTGTTGAACTGGAAGTTTATTCACATTCGATGAAGGTCATGCGGTATTAGATTAAAATTAATTTTCAAATAGACAAAATTGCTTTCGAAAACAATCGTCCTTCATGCATGTTTTCATCAAGGATATATTACAGGTGTCAATGAATCTGTGGGTTATAGTCGTTATTGCTATAATTATTTGCCTCGGTTTTATTGTGATCAGCACGTTGTTCTATTTCGACCACCGCAAAAATCTGAAGTAGGTGAAATTTCACATAAAAATTTTCGATGTATCTTTGCGGATATTCCTCTTTCGTCTTTTAGTTGAACATTGGAACGTGAATTTTTGTGGTTTAGAAAAAGCGCACATTTTAACATAGCGATGCACTGCACATCCTTCCGAAACCATAGTTGGATCGTTTCCTTTTGCTTGCTTTATTCCATAACAAATCTATTCAAAAGAATTTCATTAGATTATTTGTAGCATCCAAGCAAAGCTCAGACTGCTTCAATTTTTTTCACTGCAGCCAAATGGTCGGTTGAATATTGCTCATCTATGTTTTGCCACCATTTACAAGTAATTTGCTTGAGTTTACGAAACAGTCTATAAAAGTGTCCATATAGGTGACTTCGTTAACGTGCTAAAAGCACAATAAGGTTTATACGTACGTAATGAAACATCCTGGAAACGACTCATTCCCTCCTTTCTACTGTTTTGTCTTATATTTATTTCCGTAGTTTGTAGTACAAAATTCAATTAAAAGTTTTTTTCACCTTGGTTTCCACAAAGAGTGTGAAAATCTATCTGAGAACATTAATTGGCGTGGGTCGAGTGTGTAGATGGAATCGTTGAAAGTTTTTTCGTTATACGACTCGGACAACTGAGCTCCTTCATGTATTGTATAGTTGCTAGATGTTTATGTACGTGACGGAAAATTAAATCTGCAAAGTCATTTTAAACTCGGCAATGTAGAAAACTTTCTTACCATTTGCAGACGATTAGGGGCTCTAAGGAGAGAGCTTACGGAATCAACAAGAAACAAAACTCAGATTAAGTTGCCTCCTGAAAAGCTGGAAAAGAATAAGCAGCCGATACACGGTGAAGGCAAGAATGAAAGGGAATTGAGGGAAAGAGAGAAAGCGAAAAAGGAGGGAATGGGCAAAAATGACGAACAGAACGACGAGGTAGTTTTTTGAGCACTTCCTAGTGAGGGTGGTAAAGTCCAGGTAGAATGTTTCGTTTGGCTAACATTGGTGGCATTTGGAGTGACATAATTTTACTCTTCTGTTTCTAAGCACAGGATTAATAATATTGCAATCCGAAAGTTGCGCAATAAGGCTGAGAATCTCAAGCAGGCAGTTAATGTAGAATTTCACAACTTCTATTAACAATGGTATTATAACACTCATAGGCCAAGCGAGATGGCGAATCCTTTAGCAATCTTCATTCAAAGATGAATAAATCGTAAGTAGCGGAGATAGAAATAGTACTGTTACAGAGTTCTACAACAGCACTCAGCGGAAAAGATCATGGAGTTTGTCGAGTTCAGCTGTCATCGATGAGGTCTAAGAAGTAAATGCATTGTTCATTTCGAAGACTGAAAGTAGGTCGTAAGGCTAAACACGCGCCGAAAATAATCTAAGATTGGTTCTAAGTCGAAAGCCATTTTGCGAATACATTTTCCTCCATCTGCGATCCGTGCCGCCCTTTAAATCTTCTCATTCAGCAATTGTATTGTTTGTCACCGTATACGCACAATGTCTGCAAAGTTTTACATACTTTTAAAATCTATCTGCAAATGCAAATTGCCGCATGAATGAAGCATTAAATATTATTCATTGGAGGACATTATGAATAAATATGCTAGCGAACGATTCTTGGCTCTAACTAATAATTTTTCCGCCGACACCTTGCTGGTACATGTTAGTATTTTAGAAATACTCGTGAGGTTGTTATAAGCGGAATTAGGTACAGTTGCATAGTACAGTGCAGGCAAATACATAGAAGTGAATAAAGTGAAATTTATTAATACGTCTTCACCTATGGCCATATGTATTTTGCAGGAATTCTGTTCAAAAGCAATGAAGTTGATGGTGTCTACTCGGCCCTTGACTTCCGGCACTTTTCACTCAGAAATTTTGAATGAGCATTTGAAAGAACTTCATTTCAGTCATCGAAAACGGCGATATTGAACGCAGGGCGTGTACCTCTTTTTGTGAAAGATGTTTTTGATTTAGCGAATTTTTGTGTGGGATATGGTGGTACCGAAGAAGTTATCAAAAGAGACGCTAAAAGTAAGTATTTACTTGAACCTTTAACAATCTTCGATCCGATAAATGCAACATTGCATATCGACTCATCTTTATTTTGTCTTGCCATCATAGTCAACGGAGGGACTGGAGAGGCATATGTCTAGTTAGAGACGCGTTTAGAGAGCAGAACAATTTGACGCCTAAAGCGGTAATTAGACGGAAAAGATTACACTGTATCCAAGGGATCACTGAGTCCTTTTTTAGGATTTTCACGTTTTTATTAGTCCTTGACGTTCCCATTCCCGTTGCGGGTTTCATTTGCCTCTTTTCGATACTTCGTTTTGTAGTTCAACGTTAATAGTACTTAGTTTAGTAAATAATATGAAAGCTTCCAGAATTTTGTCTGTTGTTCGTTCAACTTCTTAAACCCTCCTCCACCTATGATAGGTTCGTATTATTCATCTACATAGTTCAAACACACTACCTTCTGTTTATACCCTTAGTTGCATGCCGCTGTAAAACTTATTAATGTGACCACATTTAGACCCATGCCACAGAAGTGATGCTATCATGATGAAATGTGATGGAACAAAATTTATTCCCTCTTCTGGCACAGCAACTTTTGCTTCAGTCTATGAATCCCTAAATAACGTTCCCGAAGAATGCCTAATTCGGGTAACCTCCTGGTTAGTTATGAGATTGAGAAGCAGCCAATCATCCATGGAGGGTTCAAGCCAATATCGAATTCATATACTGTGTATAAGATCGTTTGCAAACAAATGAAGCATACAAAATTCCGTAAAGAAATGATAACCATATTGCAAGCGCTTCTGCGTTGGTTGATAAGTTGAAACGTAAATAAGATGAATGTGGGAACACAGGGAAAATATGCGTTCGTCACCATATGTTTCTCTTTTGACAGATATCATCGATGAGGTCAAAGTTCAAATCAAGCTAATGAAAGCTAGTAAGCTGCCAAGGGCGATTCGCTTGAATATTACACCTTAACCTTGAAATTTCTGCGCACACAGCTCAGTGCATTTTAATCCTTCGATGTAAAAGTGGCAAGCAGATTGTTGGACGCACATTCCGTTGTGAAATTTGTGCTTTCGTTTAGATTTGGCAGCTCAGCATCGTTCATAGGCAAACAAGCAAATATGATAACGCCACTGTCTACGGCAAGACTGATGGAGTGCACCTTTTTTTTAAACTGAAAAATGATCTAAAAAAGTCATCAAGCTTTCAAAAATCTTACTGCCATTAGGAAGAACTTAGGTCCCTGTACTCTGAGGTTGGCTCCTTCTTCAAGGTGGTTCCTTCCACTGCTTAAGTATGGCACATTTCATTGAACATCATCAATACAACTAGAAGTTATAAGCAACTTTTAGAAGTCTCTCGACTCGAGTGCATGGGAGGATGCGCTGTAAGTTACGCAACGTTAGGTCTCTAGTGAGAGTAAAACAACTGCATCCAAAAATCTCTACCAATGATTGCTTTCACATCTCCCACTGAATGTTTAGCATTTGTTTGAAGTGGTTTTTTTTTTTTTTTTGATTCAGCTCTGATTTTCGAAAGTTCAGCAGCTTCCAAACGAGTGTATTCTAAATATAGAAGATATCTGGTCATGATATCTCGGATGCATATTCGTTCTTGATAGATAAACCGTATCGTATTGCGTTTCTTTGTTAAACGAGTTCATAAAGTCCAAATTCATTTGCTAAGTTATGTTGTTCATTTTTCAGCAATAGTTTCTGGATCGATTAATAAAGATAACATAGAGCCTAACGAAATTTCGAACTCGCCTGTTGCTATCATCGATGAACTCGAGACTACCATTCTTCCTATGGTAGGTGTCTGCATCGCATCATAATTGAAGGTTTGATACATTGCCATGTAGTTCGAGCAGCAGTGACTGATACATGATTGGCAGGTCGATTAATCAGTCCCAGACTTGTATTAGAAAGAACGAACGTCGTTTGCGGCTGAATTGGTAATGGTCTCCCTGGAGAACGTAGAAGAATAGGTGCTGACCAAGAAAGATTGGGAGAGGAAGGAAAGGGGAATTCGGGACTTAGTCCTACTTTTCTCTGCGCTGTTGGATTGCTTTCATATAATTCGGTCACTACTGCTTCCTTGTTGTAGAAAAACCCCACTATTGCTGCTTTCTGAGAACGAAAAAGACAACAGATTGCAAATTTCACAAAAATTCGAATGAAGTTTCACAACTTGCACGGATTTCTTAATTACCGAGACTTCAGTTTTCTTTCTTAGTAACCACCATTATGGCCGAAATCGACCCTTTGTTCGTTTTCAGCGGTAACAAAATTCTTTCAATAGCAACAGTTCCTTTGAGAGTAAGAGTTTAGTTAGCTTTGCTCTTATTCTTTGCAATTCCATTTAATGCAATAATTACAGTGATGTATCACTATTTTTAGTTCCAACAAACTCCGAAGATGCGAGCTCATAGTTTCTTTCCGGGTGTGCAATCTTTAACGGATATCCTCATTGAATTTGGATGCAATCTTCTTGCTGCAAAAGGATATATCACGGTTCGCCTTTAGATATATTCGAAAATTCCAACTCACTTAAACAGGCAGGTTGTGTCGGTCGCAAAGAATTACAGAAATTGTGCTCCTATATGTATCATTCCATTCCTTAATAAAAATGTGTGAAAGAATGTCGTGAAATGTTGGGCAGCTGCATGAAAAATAGCGGGTCTGTTGAGGCAATCGAGATTAGACAAATCGCGATGTAACGAGGGCGAGGTCGCAGAGCTCATTCCACAAACCTAATGGGGAATCACTGCAAAGCTTCTCATCCCATCGCGGAAGAAAGTCCCATCCACATGTTAGAACATGAGTCGCATTAAAATTGCAATCTTTTAGAAACGCTTACATTCAAATTTCAAGAAGACAGTAAACAATGTGGGTCGCCCACATTTTCCAAGAAGAATAGAAAAATTATCAACTAAGAAGCCAGGAGCAGATTTTTTCTTATACGCATATCTGTTAAAAAGAGACATGCTTCAATGAACATCGCCATTCAAATGCTCGAAAATTCAGAATGGTAGTCCAGGAATGCTGGAGCTAGAAATGGTTGCGACGAGCTGGGTGGGTAAAGCACTCGGTTTACCCAGTTGCTTCCTTCGTGGCCAAAAGACACGAGGTGGTGGCCTTTTGCTGGTAAGTGCAGTTAATATATGAAATAATTTATGAAAGTAGCTCGTTGAAAATCTGTCCGACCCACCTCACGTGTATATTTTTCGCTGAAGCAGTAACGCTCAAACATTTGATCAAACACGAGATAAAATGCGCTAACCAAATTTCGCATTTAGTCGATTGGCGCTGCATTCTGCCATGGTGAATGTGACGAGAACGAGCTACTTTCTGCCCATCGCTCTGCGAGTTATTCATCGAACTGTCAATACCCATCCATCAGCTAGCATCTAAAAAGAACCAATTATAAATATTCAAGGAGAAAAAAGTGAGGGATTCAGCCTAAAATGTTCAAAGCAACATTAGACTGTACCGCATTTTCTCTGGCTTCATAACAGAGCTCTATACATCTGTCTCAGGCAATGGCCGCTCTCTCCGATGTCTTCTTGTTTAATGAGCTCAGTCTCCTTATTGAAATTAAGGTGAAAGTGTCTAGGTGATTTTTTTCGACATGTGACGCGATTTCTGTTGCGCCAGCTTTCATGCTTCTCTTATGTGTGCCATAATTGTGTGCTTCAGATATAATTCCGTTGCATGCCTGGCAATGCCTAACTTGTCACGACCTTGTGACCATCATGCATGCGTATGAAGTTATCACAGATTTCACGTATACTTATCTGCTGTCATTGGGATGTCATAAATGTTTAGACAACAACCACGGAAAGTATGTTTACGGCGATTCTAGCTGCACGCCAAAGGAAACTTCGTGAGATTCTCAGTGCAAATGCAGCCGATCGTCATAAAAAAGAGCCCAACGCAAATGTGGAAGATTTTCTAAAAAATATGGTTGCCTATGGATGTAGCGAGGTACTCTCAATAAACATTGTTTCAGTCTTTAGCGTTATATTTCTCGAGGAATTTGCACCGTTTCGGAGTGAATACTCTCAATAAAATATGGCCATTATTGAAATATGCTCATAGGTTCATGATTTAAAAACAATTCGATTATATGCTCACCGATATGCGTACAAATACCTCAATTCAGGCTGTCAAACTTCACCTGAGCATGTCGATTTCCAAAGTTGCGTACCATTAAAATCAATAAAATATGTCGCTATTTCTTGAACGTTCCCTTGGCAAACATATTTGAGTTGAATCGATGAGCTCATTCTTATACAAACTTAGCACTGATAATAGTATTTAATTAAGTGCTCACAATATACATATCACTTATCATGAAAGTGTTTGGTTATTCTATAGTGTGCTATGAGATCTTTTCTTGAATATTTTTCTAGAAAAGGTTTGATTTGAATTATATACGTCATACTTTTTGAACAAAGAGAGAATTTCGCTGCAGGCACATTTATCGTTCGATTTCGGATGTCGATTAGCAAAAGTGGAAGACAAATTGATAAGTCCAGACGCCGAAGACACCATGAACGTCGACGAATTGGAACATGAGATCATGGTTGATCGACTTGACTCAAACCTACTACCCTTATTACTCTTTAAGCAAATAGGTGTTTTAGTTTAGCTGTTGATGACACCTGAGCTGAAACACAATTGGTGTATTCATCGATTTTGTGATTCATAGGGAGTAGTCGGCAGACCCTCGATGGTCAATTTCTTAACCGCTCACTGGAAGAAAGTTGAGGTTATTCTGTATATATATATAATATATATATATATATATATATATATATACATTACCTCTTATTAAAAGTATAACAGGCAGAAGAAAAGAACTATCAGATGTTTCCAACCTCAACCCACTGAGTTAAGAGTAGATCACACAGTATTTGATCCGTCTGATCCTCTTATAAACGCTACACACATCTAAATTTATACAGATATATGCGTTTTTAGGAGGATGTTAAAAACAAAAGGACACCAATATTTATCAATACGACGTTCGGTTCTTCACATTCGTGTTCGCTTGACAGGCTTCATGAAATCACCAAAATCGCAAAGAAGTGGGTTCGATATCGTCACAAATTCGAAGAGTTGTTGCGAATATGCAGCGGTGTCTTGATGTTGCTCCTTCGCTTAGTGCGAATACGCGTGTCTGCCTGCTTGCTTGCATGTTGTCCCGTAATTGGAGCTCGAGAACTAGTGAATTGAGTTGCAAAATTTTCCCCATCCAATGCACAGCGAAGGATAGCTCGTGCACTGATTCGCGTTGATGCGTCAAATCAGAGAGTGTGGACGCTCGAATTTGCATGAACTTTGTGTTTGTTTTAGATGCAACAGGTTGAATTTTATGTCAGTCTGGTAGCGAAAACATAGAGGATTGCCCGCTTGCCTAAAATCTAATCCACTGACTTTTTAGTGTACATTGACAGCCCAGTACACTAGTTATTGCAATGGCGATTTGCAAGGCTTCACATCGCGCAGTTTTAAAGTCGTGGAAATAATATAGATTACCTTTCGGTCTGTTCCTATTCACTTGGTCGGTGCAGAAAATACCTGCTCACCACGTTCCATGTCTTGCAACGCCATCACATGAATAGTGGACTTTCGTTTCTACCCAACATATTTTCCATTGCTGGACATATTTTCCATCGCCTTCGACTTTTAGCTCAGCAATGTTCTCAGCTGTTCAATCACGTAGCAGTTCGCTCCCATTCTATTTACCAAGCCAGATTGCTGCTCGAATTTCGTGTTATTTGGTTGTATTTGAGGAGGCTTTAACGTCAGTGAGGTGAATTGTTTTGCAAGGTCGAATCGCTTAAGCTCTACCTGTCGATTCGCACGTTTTCACTAATGTTCTTCACTTACAAATTTTTGATGAAAACGCTTGCAGGTATAATATATGGGTTCATGTGGATGCTTCCTATGCTGGTAACTATCTGGTTTGCCCATCGTATCGCTCGCTTATTAATGGACTGGAAAATGCAAACTCGATTAGCGTTAATCTACATAAATGCCTAACGCAGTCCTCACATACAACTTTCTTTTGGTGGGTTTATTTAATTCGTTATCGATTTTTAGATATTGAAATACTGCTGTGGTTCATGTTTTTTGCTGAAAACTGTCTTTAATAGCCCAATTTGGTTGACGCATGCGATGTGCGTTTATTTGGGTATCGGTTGGCAAGATCGGTACTATCGCAGCCTGCTGTAGGCATCTACAGGTGCCTACGGTAAGTATGGTAGTACCACAAGTTTTGAGCATCTTTTAAATCACTCTCATAACCAGCAAAAATAAGCTCGCACCTCAGAATCGCACACATATTTGCCCTCCTTCCTAATAGTAAATGTTATTCACATTAGCAGTGCGTCATCACTCAGCCAATGTTCTATTAAATCAATCGACATTCAACACCGCAACCAACCAACATTTTCAGGACGACGGATTTAAGAGCTGTCAAGGAGTCTATTCCTCTGTCGCAGAATATGTTGAAAATGCTTCACTGTAAGCTTTCTCGATCCTACATTTAAGCACACCGATCCCCACTTTGATATTTTATTCAACTAGCTACATTGGCTATAAATTATATATCCAAAGTTCTTGCGTAACATTCTTGAATTTTAAATGATTGTTGCCTGAAGCTGCATTGCTAAAAAAATTTTCGCAGTATACTATTGGAATATACTTCACTTATGGGTTTTATTTCTTAGAAGCTTGATTGGAAGATGTTCAAATTACCATTGTTTTATTACCGATGACAGAAGAAAATAGTGACCCAAAAAGATTTTTGCTAGAACATAAAGCGATTAAAATTTGTGTTGAGTCTATCATTATTAGACGATCATCTCGTCTCGTTTCTTCTCTTTTTGATATCAACTGCTTGAATCAATTTTTGTGAGCATCGCTCGAAAATTTCAACATAAACTCTGAACGTTCATTTTCAGCTGATGGATCTTATCATGAATTGGCAACGGCAGCATCGAATCGTTACAAACCCCTCAAGACGTATCTGTGGCTTAGGCTGTGCGGTCTCGAAGGACTTCGTACACAAATAACCACTGTACGTGTCTCCTCTTTTACGACTTTTGCATAGCACTTCTCATAACACAAGTAGTGACTGGAAAAAGAGAATGCTTCTTCGCAACTATTTTGTTCCAATGTTAGTGCGAAGAAACAGTGATTTCCTCATTGTGGTGAATTGCTTCACTCGAACTTGATGAATGCATCGTTGAAGCACCATTGTGCATGAGGTTTGATTATTCAAGCTTCATCTAGCACGAAGAAACTCTGCACATTGAGGTTTCAACGCATATTGTTGACTAATGCTAAATATGAGTTGTTGTTTTAGGGAAATGTCGACACCATTCAATCCATTCGTTGATCTTCGCTCATTTTTTATTTTTATTTTTTGTTTTTTGTAAAAATATAATCATTCGATTCTCCACCTCATTTTTGAAATTGTAAAGATTCCCTCCAGGTGTGTCATAAAAGATTTGCAGCCTTAGTATAAAATTGCTATTGTCTATTAGCAATTTTTCGTGGGCAAACAGAGAACTGGTCAAAATTAAATATCACTGTCATATGCATAGTATGCGTTTTATAGATCGTGAAAATGAGTGCTCGATTTCGACAGCATCTAAACAACGATGGGAGGCTGGAGGATAAAACGCCTACTCAAGATTTTGGTTTTATAGTCTTTCGCTACAAGGTTTTTCATTCGAATCCTCGCTAATACTCCATGAGTTGCCGCTTTTCAAAAACTTCTTTGGTTTGACTTCATCTGGGATCTTTTTGTCATTCTTTGTCGCTGGATTAGGCAATCTCGTGATAGTTTTTGTCATCTGTGACAGTTGACTGTTTAAGGGAGAGTCAGTGATTATCGAAATATTTCTCATCTACGGCTACTTTGGTGTACCCAGGCAGCTGACTTGTTTAATCCGGTTCCTGACTTTTCTCTCTTCCCATAGTTTAATCCTTCCTCACTTCCCCGTACTAGTAAAACAGTTGGGTGTTTCGGAGATCGCTTAGGAACTACTATTGTTAATAAGGAACGTTCCTCATGAAAGATGTTAGCAGTAGGTTTAAATCTGGAGGGTAGCGAAAACGTTGAATACTTGAAGTAACGCGTGTTTCATAAGGAAGCGCTGTGGCATGTTAGTAAAGGTGATCAGTTCTAAGCGAATACATTAATAGGGTGGTAAGGAAGAGCAAACAAGTCAGAAGACGTATCGTTTTTGCTGCTATATAATAAAGTCGAATAAAATGAGCGTTACATTGGTCTCACCGAGATCGATAAACATGATTCGAATGACATTCAACAGAGAACATTTCGACGAGGAGGAAATTGACGATTCATGGAACGTTCTCAAACGACTGTTGGATGATTGGGAAGGTTTGTTTGATGATTTATTCCTAGCTGGTATTCAGAAATTAAGAATTTGTGGATAATAATTGTAATTCATATTTTATTAACCTCGAAAACAATCTATATCTCGTAGGTTCAAGAAATGAGATAGTTAACGAGTGATGTAATATGATCAAGTGAGTTCTTGTGATCTCTGTGACCGTGACGATCTTCATTTTGTTAAATTGTTTTGCTCGCATTTGTGTTCATCTTGATGAGATCTCTCCCAATGTGGAGCATATCTCCCAACGCCTTCGGAGCAGTAAGCCAATGTATGGATAGGCTTGGCTCTTGATTGCTAACCAGTGTGTGTTTGTGTGTAAGCAGTGTGTGTGTGTGCGGTGTTTAGGCGGTGTGTGCGCGCGCGTGCGGTGTGTTTGGGCGCGTGTGCGAGCGGTGTATGTGTATGCGTGGTGTGTGTGTGTGTGCGTGTGCGCGGTGTGTGTTTGCCTGCGCGGTGTGTGTTTGTGTGCGCGGTGTGTGTGTGTGTGTGTAGTGTATGTGAGGTGTGTGTGTGCCGTGAGTGTTTGTGTGCCGTGTGTGGGCGGTGTGTATGTATGTGATCGATATTAGGGGTTTTATACGAATTTGTCGTCAACAAAACATAAGAAATCGGTTGAAGGAATGATTTCAGAGGAAGAAGGCAGGGGAAAGATTGCAACCAAATCGGAATGCGAAAGGTTGATTTGCAGCGGTACTAATAGCATATTTGCACCACCTTTATCCGTTAACATCTCAGCATCTAACCCACCAAGTATTACTGCATCACCAATGGAGGCCATTCAGAAGCCAAACAACGTGTAAGTTTCTGTTAACAGGTTTTATATTGATCTGAGGCTTTTCAATCTCATAGTCTCATCAACCTTTCCCTTTCTCATTAAATTTCCCGGAAAAGGTGGAGAGAAATTTCTACACTAACACTAAACTAACACTTTGAATAAAGAAGCAGATTGGACCAAAGACTCTCAATCCATCCTGCTTCAATATCTCTGCACGATTGCTTTGCAGTTGATACAGTTTGAAAGATTCGAAATAACTAAGCAGTATCACTTTAACATAGTGCATCATAGCTAGCACATTTTGATGATAGAAGCACAAGCGGACAATATCCAAACTTTTCAGCTCATCCCTAACCGCATGAATCGTGAATGCAGAAGGTGCGAAGTCCAATAGACATAGGTCAAAATTACCCAGTGTCGTGATAAAAATTATCACCAGATGTATGACTTTTGTTTAAATTAGCAAATGTATATTACGTGAGAGATTTTTTTCTCATAAATGGAGTGGAACGAGTTGCCTGTCGGCTTGAGCGGAAATCCCTGTGCCTCTGTCTTTTACATCCTTCTGAAGGGGACTAATAACCAAAAGGGAGAATTTTTCAGGAAGTTGGTGTGATCTTTATGGACTTAAATCCCCATTTCCTTGTTTATCTGGTATAGTGTAAAAATATTATCTAAGTGCACAGTGAATAGGCCAGTTAAAGCTTTTTGGCGCCGCGTGAGATTTCGGCAATTA
Organism: Baylisascaris schroederi; assembly: GCA_006503575.1. Classification (NCBI taxonomy): domain Eukaryota; kingdom Metazoa; phylum Nematoda; class Chromadorea; order Rhabditida; family Ascarididae; genus Baylisascaris; species Baylisascaris schroederi. The sequence continues at coordinate 237,740 of QEWY01004161.1, read as the reverse complement.
TTCAGCGCGTACTAGTAAAGAATTTTGAACGTAAACTGCTTCGAGGAGAAGTACTAGGTATGTGGGAGAGTTCATTAAAAATTAGGTTTTTCATTCCGTTATATGGTCAAAGTTTGAGTCAGTCTGATCCTTACATCTATATTCGATAGGGTTTATACTCAAGGGCGCTTAAGTTTCCTACAACACTGCACAGAGCTTTTATTTGAGCGACGACGCTATTCAAGGGATCTGTGCTTCGACAAACGCTTTACTTGTTCACCAAAGATATAGTTGAGGTGCTTACTACCTAAGGCGATATGGTTCATATCTTATTGGCCACTTACTAGAATAGTTAAAGTTTTTGTATTGAATATTAACGTGTATTTCTGGGATAATTTACGAAATGGTAAGGAATTGCTTCACCGACATTTTGACAGAAAAAAATGTTTTTACCAGTAAAGAAATACGTTTTCACTGTTCGAAGTTGCGACTATGACGTGAAGGATATGTTGAATTTAATAAGGTTCTATACAGCAATGGATTGCGGCTGATGTTTTTTGAAGGAAATGTCACTGAGTTAGTTCGGTGATGTTTTTTTAACATTTCAGTATTCACTTCTTTGTGTCACGTTTCTGAAAACCGAATCCTTAATATAGCAGCATTCAGATGAAGCAACCGTGCATTGATGTGTTCTGATACAGATGCTATTTTTCAGGAAGAATGAGCTGCTTTCTTGCTTCTAATCTCAGCTGATCCCCTCCACATTAATCGCTACCTGCGAAAACATTGTCGAAAAAAAAAGTTTCCTCATACAGATCAAAACAGCCCCATGAGAAAGCTCAGAGTACCGTAACTGTAACCACATAAAACACCACTAATAACATCAGCACAGCATCCGTCAATGCACATTATCCTTGTGTTGTTGCAGAAATAGTTGTGAAGACCAGATTCGACAGCAGAAATATAAGAGTGCTCAAGACATAGTGAAAAATTCTGCGACCTGTGATATTGAACAAGCCGCGAAAGAAATGCCAGGGAACACGACATCCGTGGAAATGTCAGTGAAAGACGTAAGCAATAAGGAAGCCTCGAGACGGAAAAAGTCCGAGGAAAAGCGATCAGCAAAGGACACAGACACATCATCGTCAAGTGAAAAAGAAGATGATGAAGAAAGCGAAAGACGTTCCACCAAGAAAGAGAACCGACAGAGTTCATCTAGTGATAAAGACGAAGAGCTTCCGAATGAACATGACAAGAGCAGTACGTCTAGTCAATCGTCAGATAGAAGCAATGGTCGAGAGCAACCTTCCCCTATAAAAGGCCCCACCAACGCAACAAAGAAAGTGAGCTCTAGCAGCTTTAAAACTTTAAAGGCAGAACGATTGCTGAGGTCGAAGCACAACGTTCCTGAGCAGAGTAGGTTCCAAACTTTTTTCGCGCTAACCTCTAAACAGTTTCTGGGTAGAATTCTCTTGTTACTCTTATTTAGATGTTTTACAGTTCTGATGATGCATAGAGTTCATTTTTGGTGAAATTTATTCAAAAATTTTTTCAATATTTGCGCACAACCTACTAATATGTATCTGAAAAGTGCAGATTGAGGGTTCGGTGTTTTCTTTCGTGATGGACCAAATGTGCATTGAAAGGAAGCAACGATCATCTAGAAACATCAATTTTTTCAACTCGATTTGCTCGCTTTAGCTGCGCTAGCCACGTTTGCTTTCATAATTTGAAAAATTTTCGTTGGTTTCATTCATGAGAAATGCTTGATTGAATCCAGTTGCTAATTCAATTCTTCTAAACTTCAAAGGATCGTTTAATCTTTGCTTAACAAGAATCTATGATCTGTGCAGAAAACTGTTATAGCTCTAAGATCGGATGATGCTCATGAAATTAATTTGATTATTTCGTTTCTAAGAAACGAATATACGTAGAGCATTGCATAACAAATTCATTTAATCTTATAAAAGAAGATGTAGCTCTTTAGGTTCTCAACAATGACCGTTCTATCCACTTTTTTTTAATCACGACGAATATTAGTTGCTGCCTGCCAGCCTTTCATCGTCGGAACATCGTGAAAGTTCTTTCTTTGGCATAAGGGACCTGCTAATAATTTGCTCAGACTTAGGGGAAGAGAAGAGGGAAGGAAAAAGGGGGAGGGAAATAGGCGACCCTCGTAAATTAGGATGTTCTGAAGGGCGTTTCGAAAATTCAGCGAATTCTACCAAGCTTGTAACTTTCCAAATTTAACGTTGTTTCACACGTTGCCTTATTTTGGCGATATCGTACTTTTCCATTTAAAAAATTTCTTAACACACCTACATCACTTTGAGTCTTCCTAGCACATCCGAATTTCCAATTTCATTCTTACTTATTTTGTAAAATGTTCATTATAGTGGTGAAAGATGTGAGGAGAGTTGAAAGGAGGCAAAAGACTGTGCACAGCGAAGGAGCAACTTCCAAACGAAGGTAGAGAAACGACAATAAACGCTAAAAAAGGAACAGCGAGAAGTATATAGAAATTGAATGAAGCAAAAATAAAGATCATTAAGTGTTGTGCTTTTATTAAAAATTTAACGTCTACCTGATACGCAGTTATACTCGTGAAGTAACTAATTTATGTGATGTCTATGAGGGACGTCAGTAATGACGATCTTGAGCGTGTGCAAGAGTCGACCGTTTCATCGACTAATTCAGCAACCGCCGAATCGGTGACCACTCACTAACTACTCTGAATCAGAAAGCAATGGCAACTGAAAGTGTCCGTGGCAGCTCAGTTGTACAGCAGTCATCTGACAAGCTAGAGGGTAGAATGTTCATCTCCTTCTACCAGCAAAGTTTTTAGTGGTCACCAGACAATGAGTAACACCGATATTTTTTCATAGGAATAGTGTGCAATGCATTCAATGTCCCTTGTGTTTGTTTCTTTCTCGCAGTGTTGCACTATCAAAGGCACTCTGCACAACGGCTTCAAAAAATTTAATGGCATAATTTTAGTTCCGAATTTTGAAGTAACCTGAAAAGTTGATATATCTAGAAGATGGTATCAGTTTGCAATAAAGCTCAATAACTTATAGAACCGGATGGATGGTCGTAAGAATAGAAAAGAATCAAACTGAATACCAAACTTAGAGGATTTTCATTGGTATAGCATGCTTTTACCTGTGTATTGCCTCTACCAAGCAGTCCCACTTCTTGACTGTTCCTGGAGAGACAGGGTGGGAGTGTGCCACCGAGGCCAGTATGACATGCGTTTTAGCATCTTACCGGTCTTTAACAAACAGTTTTCATAAGTTATGAGCAACAATACCTTGATCCACCAATTAACCCGATCACCCAAATATATCTGCATCCTCCTCAAAGTTAGGTTTATTGCTTACGCGATTTAAAGACAGAGAATTATTGACACATGTAACAGAGCACTATGGAAGTGAAATAATGAAGGACTTCATAATTCTTTAGTAATTTGATTGCTGAAACTGAGCATAAATTTGGCCCTACCGAGCGCTTTGGAGCAATTAACGCATCCATTGTGCATTCTACTTTGATGAGAAACATGCCGATAAGGTAGCCACTGTCGTTTTCTCTCGCAGAAGTTCAAATTATCTGGCTCAGATGCAATCCTTTCTGGTTATGCTATTCGACATGGCTTCATGTCAGAATTGCGTTCAAACTTTCTTGTGTATTTAGGCGGCATCTCTATTCTATTATTGATATGGAAGCTTGTTACCCTCCTGAGATACAGGCAACCCAACCTAGCTCGGGTAACCGGTCTTCTTTCAGCTAGTTGCTTGTACCCTGTGGCCATTTTGTACTGAACTATAGTCTTTTGTGGCAACGAACTAGTCATTGGTTTCACTAAGAGGAATTTGTCTTTTGCGTTCAGTGCAGTTGCTGCGCAGACTATTCTCAGTACTGGCAAGGCGTGTGTGCTCAATGAAAGTGATAAGAGAATGATGCGAGCTGTGCTCCAATACAACAAAAATCACTGCATGAATCAGACAGGCAATTGTTCTGTCCTTTGTCCATACATTTGAACACAGTCCCCATTTCATTCATTTAATCTTTTTCGTACATGCACCTTCAATGAGCACTTAACAATTTGCTTGTACCATTGAACGCTTGTACTGCCCATCGGCACTGTCGAATAATCTGTTGCTAGTGCGTACGCAAATAAACGTTTTTTAAATATTTATGCGATTTACCGAAAGATTAAAGCCATTAAAAATTACCTATTGCGGGCTCAATTAGGAATACTATAATATTATAGCGTTTTGTATGGTTGAACCATCAAGTTATCACTGCTGATGCATGTTGATGTACAAAGTGTTTGAATTTCCTTCTGTTTGTGATTACATCATTTCTGTGTTTTCTTATTTCAAAATCTAAAAATCAATAAACCAATAAAATTCACATCCGTAAATTTCAGTGTCAAACTCATGGAAATGATAAATGTTAGAAGAATATCGCAACGTCCTTAAATGCTCAAATTTGGCGTTGTAGTCCAGAACTGATGAGCAGTCGAATTAGCGTATACATGAACATAAGGATGATTCGATTGATTCTTCGAATTAAAATTTCACGGTGATCATTAACCTGCTAAATAAATAAGCCAGCGGCCAACTGTGCTCATTTAAATGAGGATGAAAATTCTATTCAGTTGTTTATTGAACGATACGCCGAATTGCTTGTACGTTAATTCATAATGTTTAAATTTATATTGCATTGTGTTGTCGATCAATTGTTTTGATTTGTGATATGATGAAATCCTGGCGATATCTTTTCTCAGAGCTTTCTAATCAATAATCCTGCTTATACTCTTGAAGGCATCGATCGAATAGAGAATCAATTGTATTCGCTCAATAAATATCATTCAAAGAAATCCACTTCGTGCATGTGTGCTGATTTTCATACTATTTAATTTGTTCTTTGCAATCGCCGAAATAAACCCCTTAGGCATTCGTTAGTTTAGAGTGCAGGCAACGGAATATGTTTTGAAGCGACTTATACGATTAAAAGATGTGGAATAAAAGAGAACAGAGAGAAACTGATTCGGGGAACAATGATTTTGATGGCGAGAATAGTTATCGCTCATTATCGTTGAGCTATGGTGTTATACCATCAACAAATGGTTCATACACTTCCGATTCAACATCCGAATTTTTCAATAGGTAAGTTAATTCTCGTTAATTGCATAGGCAAAGATTTGCGAAGGCAAAGATTTGGCCAATAATAAGGAGTATTGGCTAATGCTTAAGTTGCATTGTTGTTGTGAGCAATACGAGAGCGCTATTGAATCGAACAAAGGTGATGGAATGCTTCAAGTGTGCAAGTGAATGGGAGTTCAGTAATGCGACGGTGTTGATGAGTCATTTAAAATAACTATTCCTTTTGTATTTATTTCTCTTACTGGCAAATATGCTCATTTCATTGCTCAATGTTCTACGTAAAGGCCATCTTGATATGTGAAAATGTGCATAAAGAAACATGCGATCAAGTTGGAACGGTGCAGAAAATATTTTAAAATGCTATTCAATGTATATTTTTAGAGGTTTCGTTATGTGCCTATTTGCATTTGCGTTTTCAGGTTGGATCAAAACACTCCATGGTATCGGAAGAAAAATAGAGTTTTATATGCACTACTTGCTTTTGCATTTGTCGGATCACTTATTATGGTTACACTATCGATTCTTATTTTCGTTGATTTTAATAATTCACTTAATTCATGAGCGATAAAATTTCTTCTCAGAAATTATTTCTATTCTACATAAGTGAATAAAATGCAATTCTTTTCATATATGCTTCCTCTCTTATTTCAATATTTTGATGCTGAAATATTACCGTACGCATTAATAGTTATTCGACTGTTTAGTTATTATTGGGTCATTTTGTTAGTTCCTGGAATATAGCAAAGTTATGTACAATTAGTAATATATAATTCAAGCATTCGTTTATGTATTTATTGTACAAAATACACAGGCCGAGGGTAATAGTTTTGTTCTTCTCACTAAGCTGAATAAGATTTGCGATGAGCAATTTAAATATTCACATCACATCTAATTGCTTATATGATATTATTTGAATATATGGAATATGCATGCGTGTATGGGCAAATTACGGTATGCAGCGATCAGATAGCTGCAATTGAATGAAGTGTTACTAAATAATGCATCAATGAAAGATCTAATAGTAATGAAGAACAGAAGGGCAAAAACCAACTTCATTTTTAAGATCGGATTGATTCCGCTTAAATGATCGTTTTTCCATGTATCCTTGAAAAGCGCTATTGTGTATTCGCGATGTAATTTTTCCGAGGTGCTTATCACGCGTATAAAACTTACTGGATATGCCCATTGCGAGAAATGAACAATTTTATTCAACTGAATTTCGATTTTTCAATTTGCTGCATAACATTTTGCAATGCTTATGATATATCTCTTGTTTTATAATTTAACATGTTATCATTTTATTCACCAATTACACTACATTGCTCCAACTTCTCTTTTATTATTTTCTTTCTTTGTATTATGATTATGACTTGAATTATTCACAACTAGAAATAAATTTTTTTCTGTAAACAGAACATTGTTCAAATTGCTAAACTAACACCAATCTTTTATTTCATCTATGAATGAAATGCTCATGAGGTTTTCATCTGCATGAAGAAAACGAAACTGTGAAACGTAAAACCCACTTCGTTGCAAATGTGCACTACATTGGTAATTGAGAGTGTTTGAATGCTGTTAAAACACTTTCTTGCTGGCATGAAAAAGAAATGCGACCCAGGCAGGACTCGAACCTGCAATCTTCGCTTTAGGAGAGCGACGCCTTATCCATTAGGCCACAGGGCCCGGCATGGTCAATTTTCGATTGATTGGAAATTGATCACAGCTATCATCGTTATCATGTTGCCTTAATTATTACTAACATGAAAGAAAGTTATGCTGAGCGAAAAAATTACTTCAAGCGAGAAAACTGTGGCTAAGTTCGTCGTCATATGATGAAATGAATGCAACTCGTTAGACACCTCTGGCATGATTCCGTTTAACAGTGAGAAAACGACATAGGCAAAAACTGGCGTTGGTCGAATCCTCCTTTGCGATATTTTGCTCTAGTACCAACTCTGGTGCATTTCTATACATGAAATTACGATGCAGAAGACCTCATTCAATTAGCTCCTTCCAACTGGTTATGTTCGTCGAATTCCCTGAATGACTCGGACTCGAAAACATCAGACGATTTTCACTTCCAGCCACATCTGCTCTTGAGAATAGTGGAAAGCTTTGAATTCTAGCCGAAAGAGATTTGGGTGGTGTTATGATTGCTTCGAATCGGCCGCAACAAAATAATAACACTATCTTAAAGCATGGAAACAAATCAAAGTCAAATGGTAGTACAAAATGTTGAAAAAATGCAGTTTGTCACTTAAAACATATACATTGCACAGCGAAGAAGTCTGTGTGGCATCAGCCCTCTTAATTTCATCAGCCCTCTGTAGGGAGCAAACTGGCATTTCTAAAATATTCATTCTTCATTTATTGAACTAAGTGATGCTTTTTCTTTCGAAATGTTAAGTCAGAGGCCTTCATTGCAGTCGATCTGGCCTGGAGTCCTTGCTCTCACTTTACAGAGAATCAAATGAGCTCTTCTTGCTTCTTCCACCGATTACCTTATCGTATTTTTGAGAGCTACTGGCAAGCCTCAGTGAATAGCATTTTTGACTAAAGGTTATATTTAACTTCCCGGGACCACTATTATCCGTTGAATTGCCGATCGAATGCGAATTCGAATTTTATCCTCTGACTGGTAATAATTTTTGTTTAAAAGCACGAGAAAGAAATGAAGTGTGAATCAACGATTCTTCCACTTATTAGAGGAATCATTTCTAAAAATAAGCGATGAATTGCAATCACATTAAATCTCATTCCAATCAGATGCTTCTCAGATCGTCAACGAACAGTAGTGCAATGAAAGATAAAAGATTGCTGTCGATTGCATTGATGATTGTTCACGCCCGTATAACGCTATCAGTATCAACTTGGATACTGTTGTCATAGAATCGTCGCAGCGGCATAGACACCTGCTCTGCCACCTCTAGGCAAATGATTTCAAACATTCTCTCACTTGAAACCACTCACATTTCTTGTACGGCGTATAACTTTTGCTTTTGATGCGGTTTTGGTATGTGTTCTCTAATGCATCCATCTCCGACCTCTAGGAGTGATGTCGATGGAAGCTAAAGCGTAACTTGTTTCTCGAAGCAGCTAAGAAACACTCTATTCCAGCAAGGATAGAAAGCATTTCAGCATTTAGGATTTAATGGAAGAAGCCCGTTATAAATTTTTCTACATTCAAAACCTATGCTAAACGAAACAGCTCATCAAACACTATGGTAGAATTTCGTGCCAAATTTTGTTGCACCTAACTGCATAGACCAGTAGTTTTATAGCATTTTTAAATGCGCGAAACTGCTAGAGGTTTACTACTGAGTTTCAGCTTGAGCCTGAGGCAAATATGGGCTTGATCTTAGACATGCTGAGCGGTGTATTATTTAGGTGGTTAAGAAGACTTAGACCTAATTCTTACTTTGAAGCTTTTTTTCATAGAGAAACCAATCCACATTCCGTTCGCTTTTCACCTACTCATTGAAAAACGCCCAGTTTATTAAAAATAAGAGTGACGCAAACAAAAAAGGTTCTTTCTTCTGATATAGTGATGAAGTAGATGAAATGATGATAAAATGCTCATGCCGTTGATGTTACTAACACTGTCATAGTTTCTGAATTATCTCTGAGGTTTCAATCGAAGAATCCAACGGGCACAATGAGTGAATCAGATCAACAACCCGACTACTCGCAGTACAACGAGGATAGTATTCCACCAAATATCGCAAAAATAAGTTGGCGAAATATCAGTTTTAGGCAAAGACAGCAAATAAGAGGAATGGAAGAATGGTGGTGGGATGGGAAGGGAAAAAGCTTATTACATTTGATCTGTTTAGAACCTATTACCTTTGTTTGAGTAAGTTGCTGATGCTGAGCACTTAAGTTGTTGCATTCGAAAGTTCGCTATCAAGCAATTATTTAAAAACTAGGCATTTTTGTGGATGAATAATATAATCTACAGTATTTAAATCTAGTGAAACCTGCTGCAAAGTTGTGCTTTCCTTTGGTGGCACACATCAAGATTACATTGAGAAAGTATTTCAACAAAATTATATATTTTTTCGCCTCCATAGAGTGGGAATTCGAGAGCCAATTATTAACAGCTTTACCGTGATTGCATCATCTTTGTCATTCCATGCCGACATATCCCAATCATAAGCTTGCCCTTTTCATCTGGGATGTGCTGCTCTATCTTTGTTAATAACGTCTTTTTGTAGCCAGAAATGAAACATACCCACCCAGGTCGACCGGATTTGGATTATGACGATACACCAGTTGGTCATCATGGACATAACGAGCGTCAAAATGTATGTTCTCATCGATTAACTTACTTATTCTTTAGCTCTCAGTTCGCAGGTCTTTTTCTACTTCCACAGATGATTTCAGCGATTATAAGAATTTCTAGACTTGAACAATCCAACAAATCTATCGAACATCGATTTCATGTTATGCAGCCAGATGGCTTTTTTGTATTGACGCGTTATTCTCATTCAGCCGAAGCTCTTTAACTTGACAAAAAACATGAGATAAGTGAAGGGAAGCATGGGCTTTTCAATGCTTTCCGATTGTTATTGAAAGACTAACTTCTTGTGGCAGATCTGCATATCTTTACGTTTACGCTAGCAATGACTTTAGGCCATTTTAAAAGGAAATAAACTCTTTCGCGAAGGGTAATCACCGAAGTTGCCTTGATGCTCAACATTCAACCACAATCACAAAAAAAAAAGTTTTCAGGAACAAGAAAAATGAAAGACGGATGTATGGAAATTAACCTCTATAATCGCTTCTATTTATATACTCTCCGTTTATTTCTATACCGCTGTTCATAGTTTCCAGTAGTCATGCCATTTGATATGATACTCTTAATTTATCTACTATTATCATTTCCTATCATATTAAAGTCTATGAAATAGTCGAGGATTTAAGGAAAATCTAGCAGGAACAAGTAGAACAGTCTTCTTTACTTTCATAATAAATAAATAAATTCTCTGCAGTCTCATGACTGCTTTCAATAAATATTGTTGCAATTCATCTAAAGCCGTGCATCCATATTGCAATCGTTCCGCACATCAGTCAGCAACCATACCAACAAAGCCCAGCTTTTCTCACTGAAAATGCTATTTTCTATAACTTCGGATTTTCCCTCACAATTCAAATATCCTGCGAATGAAAGTGTTTCTTGTTTTATGAAACAGAATGGCCGGAAATTATTCAGTTCATATCACGCATGTGTTTATTGTGGATCACCATTGTTGAAATTTCGTGGAGTTCTTCTTATTCATCGAAATGGTTTCATCGAATGCGAATAATTCAGAGGAACTTTATGAAACCAACCAAATGAACTAGAGAGTACACAATTCGCAGAATTGTAGTTCTTAACACCAAGCAATCAGTCACTCAATACAGTTCATATTTGAAGCAGTGATTGAATAATAACATCGATGTTCAATCACTTCCGATTTTTTAGTAGTGACCTAAATTTTTCAATTTTCATTCGCCAATATTTGATTTCACTTTCGGCTATTCAAAATTCCTAGGCAGTTTACTTTCGGGGGTTTTTAGCTGAAGGAAAACACATCAGTGAATATTCACTAAAAAGAGCAACAAAAATTATGCGAAAAATATTCTCTGACGTTGAAGCATGTTCATCACTGACAGACAGATCGTTTGCACACTATCTGCATTGATCACGTGATTAAGTGAACTCGTCGTTCCATATCCAAATTTTCGCATGCTAGAAGGATATCGCAATTACTTAAGACCACTGCAGGGGAAGACTTTATATTGCATCTTAATACTGATATATATATATAATGACTTGCAAGAGTTCCGACTTGTTACAAAATAGACTAGCAGATTTCACTGACGATGTACGACTCGGAAATTTTTCTGCAGCAATTTCTTATCCTGTTATAGTTTGAAAAAAATCAGTGGAATTGTGAAGCAATTGATTGAAGCTGTCACACCTATACCTTTGTATAAATATAAAAAGTAACTTAAAAATATGTTTCAAGAAAATGTATTGAGGAATTTTTCGATAGGCATAAAATACTCAAATCGAAGCGAATATTCGTGCTGTTTTACAATTCATTCAATTCTGAAAGAATTTCATTCATGCAAATTGTTTGTGAAATCAGTTGCATAGTGTCACTCATATTTGTCCGTAATAAATAATTTTTTTGCAAACAATAAAAATTTACTGACATCATTAAATGTGGATATTACAGTGGAAAAATATGCAAAATAAATTATGCAATAATATAGAAAAAATCGAGTGCACTTTCCAAATCATATGAGAAAAGCTTTATATTAGATTTGCTCTATATGAATTTTTCCCATAAATTAAAAAAAAATGGAAGTGTATAATATGCAATTTGTCGTCATGGTGATAGATATGATCTTATTGAACTATCCCGCTAGAAACCTACTTGCTTGCAATTTCAATTTCGTTTTTTTTTTTGCTTTGTTGCCTATGGTAACGATAATCAACAATGCAACATCAATATAAATTATTCGGGAACACAATTTTTTTTTCGCTAAAAGTGATAATAAATTTTGCTTAATTGTTTGGTACGTTTCAACCAAACGAATGCACCATATAAAGAGTTAGAGAGTGAAATAATACTCAAGATGGAAAATTTAACCGAAGAGGAAGCAAAAATATTTTTATTCAATTCGAGTTTCATAGAGAGACCATATTCATGATGATGGTTTATACTTATCTATTCGTACCATCATTATACAAGGAAATTCAATAGGTGATTTTGAACAGGTTTCTTGAAAGTACCGGAATACAACTGTTTACTGCTATCGCCAGTGGCTATCATTTGGGGCTGAAACTTATGAATGAATTGTCAGTGGTGAGACGATATTGAGCGTTTACGAATTCCATAAATTAGACCCGATGTAGATGGCGAACGATAGAAAGTCGAGGGAAAGCGTACACCAGAAGAACTGAATGGCTTTGATTCGATGCCATTAGGATCTGGAAACTCCGCGCTCCAACTCCATTTCCTTGTACAAGACCTCCAAGCTCCACCCGATTTCAACCAAGATCGAAACGCCGGAGCTGATTCCTTGGCTCGCACTGGTTCCTAAGAGTTGGTCCAAGAGCCGAATATGGAGCCTGACTACGAAATGAAGGCAAGGATCGATTCTCAGCCCTTGAAGACTTTCTTCATTATAACTTTTGCAAAAACATGCGAAGAAACTAAAAGTTGTGCTATCACATAAAATTACAGAAGCGAAAAACTCAGAAGCAATATTTTATATCAGGAAAGTGCCGTTTCCAGACCCCATGGTTGCACATCGCACACACTTCCCGAGATTCTCGAAAATATTCTCGAGGTAAACAGATGCAGTCATGGCGTCCAACATGATTAAATAGAACAGAGCACAGAATGCACAAAATAGTGATCTGTTCTGTTTGAAAAGGAGCAAAAAGCAAACAACCATACTATTCGACGAGAAAAGAAACAAACGGAGGTGCGTACCAAAATGACGGCACAATATGTGCTTTTTTCATTTCGTCCAACCAACCAACGAACAAGTTTTTCGAGCTACAAACCAAAAATAGAACACGCAAAATGTTCCCTTCATGTGTTAACATCCGACCACCTGCAAAAATCTTCCACAAAAAATCCGCCTTGATGTGTCCCCATCGATGTAAAATGAAAATCTGAACTTTTCCTTTTCATTACTAAATACCTATAGCTCACTTCGAAACTGCTGAATCAAGGTGAGATGTGGCATAGCAGGTCAGTCATCAGCCAAATATTATATCCACCAATGTAACTCTAGTCTCAGTAATTAGTATTGAAACTATCAGTCAAATAAACAAACACAAATAACGCGCTAGGAAAGGATGGCGTCATAATGTGCTCTTGAGTAGCAAATATGCAAAAATAGGTGATAACTGACGAACTGTCAGCTGGAAATATCGGTCAGACATATTGAGTTCGGAAGTTTTCCGGAGGATTGAGAAGGAATTGGACTGAAACGCTCTTGTATAGTCGAAGTTTTCAAATATTGACACCGTTTAACGAAAACATTTCCACCTAATTTCAAGATTAACTGAGGTAGCTCAAGTCGAGAATATATACAAATTGAAGAGTACCGGAACTGAGAGAGGATGGTAAAGTATCCCATCCGCCTAAAAGAAACAGTACTTCCGGAAGCGCAGGTACAGTAGCGTTTTTTCTTCGGCTTTTGAATGATACCGTGCTTAATTTATTTGGCGTGGTCTAGAAACGCACATATATAATATTTTCGAAGACATGAGTTCCTCAAACTTCCTGGAATGTCTGGTGCTTCCATTTGTTAGTCCGAGGAGAAGTGGTTTCATCAATAGTTTGCAATTTCAATTAAGTCTACCGTTTTAAATTTAAACGCAACAAGCACACACGATCTAGCCTCATTTATCGATTGATTGCTCAGCGTTTACCACTCAGCGTCTTCTTTTGGCCGGCAAACAAACTTTTCAACCACAAATTCGTTTACACTTATGATCCTCATCGCCGCTTTACACTGTCGCATTCACTGTCGCATTTTTTTTTATTTCTTTCTTTTAATCGACCTTTTCCTCTTCATTTTATCTGATTTTGTGAGTCGAGTGCAACGGTAGGAAAATCCTTTGCATCAGTTGGGCATTCCTGAAAGATGCACGATGGCGATGGGGGAATCCATGGCCCAGCTACACAAAGAGGGTAATTCGCGGTCCCATTCATGGAAGTTCGATTTTGCCCACTTTGAAATCATAGCTAATACCGCACTAGAACCTTAAAAGTGCGCGAAGTGGGGCCCTGTAGTCATGAGACCATGGATTCCTCATTCCAAATACAGCTGTCTGTATGTGACAGCCTGCCTTTGCGGTCAGTTCAGCTCATGAACTGTTAAAAAACTGCGCAGCAGTTGAATTTGTTTGGTACAGTCTATACCGTAACATGGCAATCACTCTCCATCTTTGCCTTCATAGGCTATGATTTCTGCAAGGTGCCGAAATATAAAGGTGACTTAGAATTTAGAGATCACTTTTCGTTATAGCCACTCTTGTGCACTTTAAACGTGAACCAACCCTCATTTGGTGAATCGTGCAGCTGGTTGATTGTGCGACTGCCATTAGCTGCCATCCTTATTTACAGTCACAATACCTTCGCATTTGTGCGTATAGGTTTTCACTTGTTTGTCCATCTGCAGTTCTAGTTCGGAAATTACTGAAGTTACAGTTTCATGATTCACACTACAAACTGCACTGTGTACCAACATTCTAAAGGCCCTTCAGTGTTCAAAGGAGTTATGGTTGTTTAAAGGTTCTTGAAAGTTTGCATTCGTTTTATAGCTGCTCGAACTTTCCCTTTATGCCAGTTGGGTGGTAATAAAACGAATCATTTATGGAACACTATACTTTTGTATTAGTGGTCACATTAGCGGAAATCCGGATGCATTCTCGTGAACATTATTCAGTTATCTGCTAATGATTTGTGCCATCTAAATAGAAATGAAAAAGTTCATAGCATGCTGCTGACTCATATTGCTATTTTTAGTTGAACATTTGCATAAATAATTTTATTCAGAGGAAAACATATCATTAAATTTTTGCTTATATTTGCCTAAGTGAATGGTGAATTAAGCTGAATTGTAAAAACGCATATCCCAGTAGTAACTTCTAGCACATATTTACGCTTACAAATTCGTTGAAATTGCAGAAATGGAATTAACGGCAATCAAATCTTATGAAGGGGAAGTTGTCCTATCGTCGTTGCTCTAACTCCTTTTTTTATATGATTCTTTTTTTTTTTTTTTCAGCACTGCACTTTTCGTAATGCTATTGCACTAATATCGAAACCTTTCAAATGCTGCGAATATTATTTTGCGATGCAATCCCATAACTTGAAAGCGGCTGCCTCGCCGCAATTTGCGCGCATTAATGATCTTTATTAGTTTCTTGCACAAATGCAGAGGAAACCGAATAGAAAAGCTGAGAGAGGGGCTAACACGATCGTTAGATCCTCTGGTTTTGCAGATTTTTCTATCAGCCCAGCAAACAATTTAAATTTGCGTACAATCAAAAAAATATGTGTGAAAACACGGTCATGTCTTAACCGAACCGGCCGCGTTATCAACCTGACCGGTTGCGGAAGTCAACCCCGATGATATAATTTGCAATACAGCCGGATGCAAAATATATGTTAATTTTTTGACGCTTTAAATGACCACAACTCGTTTCGGAGTTGTCGAATCAACTGAAAGGGTAATATTACGCTGTGCTTATCAAATTTCATAACTGTAACCTCAGCGGTTTTGCAAGTGAAAATACTGCACAAACAAAGGAAAACAACCGATGTTTGTGCTCCTACCTTAACTTCAGGCTTTAGGTTGATTCTGAGAATTATGCACTTATCATCTAGGAATGTTCATTATATTTTTACTTCACCATAAGCGGTCCTCCTCGTTTCGTTTGTCCCTCTTTTACTTTGATCTCTTTGAGCACTTTTTTCTTTCAAGGCAGCAAGAAGAATCATGCCGCATGGCAGAGAAGATCATCATCATAGTACGAGGTCCAGAAGTGGTTCTCGATCCCATGATCGTTCTGGTTCTTCAAGCAGAACATTGAGCTGCTCACCTGTAGGCAGTTTGGACAGATCTCATTCTAGAGAGAAAAGCAAATCAGGGTCTGAGAGGCGAACTCGAGCCTCGAAGTCACCGTCAAGAGATGGTGAAGAAAGTCGGCATTCAAGAAAACAGGACCGTTCTCGATCCAGGTCATATTCGAGAAGGGGCAGCCGCAGTCGCTCAAGAGGTGAACGTCGTTCGCACTCCTCGAGAAGAAGACAACATCGATCACGCTCAAGGAGTGGCTCCAGATCATATTCAAGGAGTCGTTCTAGATCACGCTCAAGGCGAAGTCGATCAAACTCGAGAAGAAGAGGTCATACTCATTCTAGACGGGACAGAAGCCATTCACGTTCCAGAAGCAGTCGGAAATCTCGTCATTCCTCGAAAGAGCATAGTCGTTCCCCTCACAGAAGGCATCGGCATGTATGTTTTATTTATTCTAATACCATTGTGAAGTGAATGTTCTGTTTGGTCTGTAGCATCTAGTATCGTTCCCCATTGTCGCACTCAATTATTTCCGGTTAGAGGTGAAATATATCAGCAACTTCCAATCCATTGCTTCCCCACTCCCACATATATTACTTAGTGCATTGTTGCAGTTTTTACTTGTGAGTTGACCCTGTTGTAACCTTTGTACGACAACAGTAAACATAGAAGGCATTTGCATAAAGAATGATGAAAATTTTCGCAGTTCACTATTTCTTTCGTTTTAGTGGGGAAAAACAAAGCGAAGCAATTTTGAGACAGAAGTTATGATGCAAAAAGGAGAAATTCTCGCAAAAAATTGGCAACATCATTAGCAGTGAGTATAGACGTATTAGCAGTAAAGGTGAAGGTGAATATATACTGAGAATAGTAAAGATAATAATAATATAAAAATAATAGTAAGAATAATAATAGTAAAGAATGATAACGATGAAGTCGCTGATAGAGGTGAAATGGAGTAATTTTCCACTTTATTCGATCATGAAAATCCTAACAAACAGAAATCAAGGAAATTTTTTTTCACAATGAACCTCATGAAGGTGATTCCAATCTTGCGAACCATTTTTCGCTTGCACTAAACCTGTATATGCAACCAACTTTGAGCAGTATGCCAATTCACTCGATAATGCAATTTTTTTTCAAAGTGTTTTGCTTTTTTTCGATATATTTTCATCAAGTTGCAGTAAAATTTCGTATACGCACTAATATTTAATCCACAAGCATTTCTCGATGATAAAAACTATGTAAAATAAAATATAAGGGTAATGAAAACGTTCATCCACCATCATACATCTACCTTGTCTTGCATTGATTGTGCTCGTTGATCTGCTTAATGAATAGAATGAATAGTGACTCAGGTTTAAAGTTATCGCGAGCATATGAATGTTACATGCGTTATATATATTCGTACGGTGAAAACAAATATTCCATGAGCAGTGTTACACTGATTTTCAAAATTTCAAGCAAAAATTATTTAAGGTAGTATATACCGAAATAGTGATGTTGGATATTTGTAGAAGTATACACATATTTTTTTATGTTTTCAGAGCAAGCATGGACATCACAGGCATTCACATGAACACAGGCATAAAGAAAGGAATCCTGATCCTGTTAGTATTGACGAGAGTCACTCCTCCGAACAAAAACTGACATCAGAGCATGCGGATGGGCATCCCGATAAAGCAGCAGGCGATTTGCATCCTTCCATACAAACCGACAATGAAACGTCTATCGATAACGACAAACACTCAGTGAGAGGAAGTGGAGAAGGTTCACAGGACGGTTCAAAGAATTCGCCAAAATCCTCGACTACCGCTGCCGTTAAAAGTGGAGAAACGGAAGATAGCGCCACTACCAATAAGGTGGAGTAGACCAACCTCGACAATGGTCTCAAATCACTTTTGTTCAGCTATTTGTTGTTGCAAAGATCTTTCAACAAGAATGCTTTCAATATGAAAAACGTTTTTTGCTTTGTGTTATATAACATTAACAAATGTAAAAGTTTGCCAGAAGAACTCGTGCAGTTTGCGCTCGTACGTTCCGTCTATCTGATCGTACAACTTTACAAGTTACCCACAAGTGATAATAGCAAATGTAAAATATTGCCTTTATATTTTAACCGACTTGAATGCTTGTGCAAATCTGCAAGAAATTCTTCATTTTTGCGGTCCTGTCGGCGCAAGTTTTATGCCACCTTCCAGAAATTTTTCCAGCACCTTTCGAGATTGTTGGATCAACGTCGATAACTGTTTAGCGGGTCATCTTATCACGCAGATCATGCCCCCAATTTTTGTAGTATCCTTTCTGAGTTGAGACTAATGATTAAGCAAACAGACGCATACAGTGAACACACACAAACACAATATTCTGATAGATTGCGTTTTGCGGCTACGATTCTATGAAGAAGTATAATAGAATTGGTGCATTTCGTTGCACGAACAAAACGCAGCACCTTTGACGTTCCTTTTTACATGAAGGCAATCCACGAATAACATCGGCTCGCGTTGTCATCCGCGCACTTCACTCAGTAACAATGCAGTACAAGCAAAACAGCGACAGGCAGCGATTTGAATCACTTTGAAAAAAAAAAAAAAAGAAATAAACTCTACAGTGGAGTCGGTAAGTTCTCAAGGAGAAGAAGAGGCGGTAAAACTGAGGAAGCGAAACATAAATACGGAAGGAAAGCGGATGAAATTTTTGCTAGCGTTGACTGGTGTGGAAAGTTTGTCATTGTGAGAGAATTGAACAGCAAAGTTTTGATTCGTAAACTTTATTGGAAAAAGCGATACATGTATCTTAGACTTGACATCAACTATTGAGGTCGCAGAAGAGGATTTGAGAATACAGAAACGAGATCTTGAGACCGCAGTGGGGTTTGGCGTTCTGGAATAGCTCGATAATAAGCGATAAAATTTTGCAACAATGTTGGAGAATCTATGGTGCAAGGCACGAACAATGCAATTTGTGATTGTGGATGACATGTTGCAACAGACGATCAGTGCAACGATCAGGTTGTCGCTCGTGAGGACTGTGGAGACATGTATTTTTCGACTACACAATGCAAAATGAGCGAAGGCGAATTCTGTTCACTGTTGCTTGCTAGTGATCAACCAGAATAAATCAGATGACTAATCCCAACCGAAAGCTAACTGCAATTGCATTGTTGAGAATGTAATGAATTGAGAATAGCCACAAAGCTGGATGCTGTAACAGAAGAGGATTTGAGAATACAGAAACGAGATCTTGAGACCGCAGTGGGGTTTGGCGTTCTGGAATAGCTCGATAATAAGCGATAAAAGCTTGCAAGAATGTTGGAGAATCTATGGTGCAAGGCGCGAACAGTGCAAACAGTGCAATTGTGGATGACATGTTCCAACAGAAGATGAGTGCAATGATCAGACTGTCGCTTGTGAGGACTGTGAGACATGTATTTTTCGACTACAAATGAGCGAAGCGAATTTTGTTCAGTGTTGCTTGCTAGTGATCAACCAGAATAAATCAGATGACTAATCCCAACCGGAAGCTAACTGCAATTGCATTGTTGAGAATGCAATGAATTGAGAATAGCCACAAAGCTGGATGCTGTACAATATCTTTCAGGCGATTTCGGCCGATACCTTACAATACATAATGCCTTAAATCGCATTTACTAACCAATGGACTTGTGCCATCCACTATGTTTTTCTATAGCATCTGAAGACTACAGGGAACTTCAAAAATTACCGAGACTGAAGTTAGTCAAATTAGAAAAACCACAGTAATTTATTTGCCGTTCCATCACTGGAGGAGATCGGATAGCGCTGATATGAAACCATGCCAACTCAGGAAAGAGAGACAAATAATAACGGAAAGATCAAGTCTAAATTGTGAGGGAAAAACTGGAGGACAACGCTTCACTATGTAGTGCCCATAACGAAGAAAACCAGCTCAGAATTGAAAATGGTCATAAATTTTGGCCAGAAATAGTCTTAGATTTCGTGAAAAAGATCTTTAACTTGTCGCTGTGATGAATTCCCGCATATACTCATCCACATACCCAATGAAAATGACGTGAAAAAAGAGATATAGTATCCCCAAAAACTCTTCCATGTTTACCCGCAAATAATTATGAGAGAAATTCAATACATCAGTGGTATTCGCACCAATGAAGAGCAACTAAGCACTATCAGATTCTACGAAAGTACTGTGCTATTTATCGAATATTTAAAGCAATTTCTAAACATATCGTGTGAATTCGACAAAGGTAGCACTTAAGCAGGTGTGAAAATGACCTAATATAAAAGAAAATATGTGCAATGAAACACATTCCTTACGAAAGGACCAACTAAGAGCCAAAGAGGAAGAAATTGAAGAAGCAAATGTTTATACGAGGCGCTGAGGAAGCATGTGTTGTGACCTAGATCTAGTACTTCCGCAAAGAATAAGACCCGCAGGGGACAAATTTAACTATGCTAGGGATATTTTTATGGGTAAGATCGACGAAATATTTGCCAGCAAACCTTTAAACTCAGCAGTGCTGTCCACAGTGCTTTGTCACAGCGAAATAAGGGCTCCAGCAAAGAAATGCGAAATAAAATGAGACAAGCAAGATATGGAGCAACGCTTAAAGGCAACTGCTTGACATCGAACTTTACCTAGTGGTGCCTGAAAACAAAAACGAGCGCTTAAATTGCCTTCACGGAGGTGGGAGGACGTTCTTTTTCAGTGGAGAAGAAAAGCGAAGCTAAGAGACCAATGGCAAATCTCTTATGTTTCATCTCGACCTGAAAGAGTAACAGATATATTTGATATAGATAAAACAGTATACTTGAAAGTAAACAGCCATCGATACATGTGTATCAGACTTTCAAGCAATATAGGTGAGGCCGTGATGCAATAACATTATCCATCAGCAATATCTATGAAATAATATAAGCCTAAGGGAAACTTCAATTACTGACTTTGAAAATAGAATTCATTTATGAGTTCATGCCTATAGATTTCTACGAAGATAAAACGAAGAATGCTTCTAAAAGAGAGACACAAATAAGCGCCCATCGATCAAAGCAATGGTTTATTTTGCATGGCAATGCAGATACGCATGAAAGCAACCATAATAGACTACTCGCAGTAACGGTGAATGCAGTCAATAATCAACGAACGGACTCTGCTCCAGCATAAAAACAACAATTGCCCTCCCACAGCACACATCTAATAGAGACTAATATGTTTATGAGGCCTATCAAAACGATGCAATGCTGACTTTTCTAGCTCATGCGATATATGCAAAACGCATAAATCTCCTCACTGAAATTTATGTTTTCACTTATTCAAAGAGTACAAGTTTCCTTAAATGCAGAATTAGATGTCCTCGTGATAGATCGGGCTGCTTGAAGTGTCATTTGATAGTTTTTTGTTGGCATGCTGCAGTCGTCTCCCAGCTGCTGCTCTCGCTGATTCGAAATAGCCTGTAGCAGATTGGACTGTTGTCAACGAGGATCCGCGTGAGCTTTAACAATGCCCGAAGATGCTACCGAAGGAAGTGAGGAAGAAGTGTGCCAAGCACCAACCTATAAAGTCACTGTACAAATTGATTACGAAGAGGGAGAACCGGTGAGTGTTTATAAACCTATTTGTTCTTCCCTTTCGAATAATTCGCTTGTTTAATTGAAGCGATCATGAACTTTCCATTTGTTTGTTTTCTATATATATATANCTGGTGATTCGGGGTATGAATCGACCACGCTGTAGGATTGACAGTTCAATACCTTTGTAGCATGGTTAGACCTGCTGGGGCTTACGCTCCGCTACCATAGCTATCGAACGACCGTTGCCACCACTGCGCCACGATGAGGCACCGAAGGAAGATTTTGCAGCGGATATATATATATATATATATATATATATATATATAAAGTTTTGAATAGTAATGTGGAGTATATTGTTTTCAGAATTGCGAATAAAAGAATGTAGCACAAGCATTGGTGAGGAACGATTTGGTCAACGTGGTCGTGTTGAGCATGATCCACTGTAAAAATCTGTAGATGCATCTCATGCCTGTTGAGTGGTTATAAGGGAAGCTCACAAGCAATTGGAAAATGATAAAGGGTCCACTCTTTCTCTTCAGCCTATTCAAAAAATATTGCTTATCATGTTTGGAACTGCTTTACAAGGTCTACAAGGTCTACAAAGGCTAAGTGTAAAAGCCTTTCAAAAGTGCTAAAGTGCTACACTACCTCCCGTCCTCTGCTCTCTCTACGGGCCATTCCTGATACCACCACCTCATGCAACTCACAGAGAATGATGTGTTCGTGATATTTTCTTCGTGCGCTGAAACTACTTTAGTTATTTTGCAGTTCGGTGTGCAAATTGGTAAAGATCTAATGGTGGAACGAGTAGAAAAGGAGATGCGCGCAGATGGACTTCTTCAACCGGGTGATGTACTTATTTCGGTAAACGATATCAGAATAGAGGATGTTGATCACTTTTATAAGGTCTTTTTTATTCAAATTAATTAATTCAACATTTATAGAAAGCGTCTCACATGATATATCCATAAGATATACGATAGTGATTATAGAGAGGACCATCGTTCGGAATTCGGTGGAATGAACAAGAGTTTTCAGCCGACATTTGCAGCTGCATGCCGAATCACGGATTTATTTCTATTTTCTTGCCCAAAGATGAATAAAACTCGAATGCTTTGCTTTTAAATGTGCACTTCGTTTCCGCTTGAGAACTGTCCACAGTTCAACTGCTTGTATGAGATCTTAAGCGATTTGAAAACCTTCAGCCAAAGAAGTTATGCAACTCAAATTGTATTATCACTAATAGCTGAAATGTTTTATTGTGACTGCGAATGTATAATTTTTAGTGCTCGTCGAAGCATCTAACCGTCGGGATTGCATAGCGCTTCCCTCTCATTCGGCTAATCTCATCGGAAAAACTGTTCTGCAAAAAAATTTACGTTTTGTAAAAATCAATTCATTTAGATGAAGCTAAGTGGACCTCTGGAAAAAATAAAATTTAGTAATGTTGTTATTAGGTCAGTTCTAGTAACTGCTTTATAAAAACATAAGTTGTTTAGGCAACAAATCCCAAGAAAGTGCTATCATCATTCAAATATGTTTTATAGTTAATAAGCCGTCTATTTCCTCAAGTGCGAATCGAGGTTGAACGGAAAGTGGTTCGCTCACCTCTCAGTGATATAAGAGCAAAGATGATCGCCCTAACACCCAAAAAGAATTGCGAATATTTCATCGCACATGTTCATCGCATTCCAGGCATTAAACTTGGTATTTCCATTAAGGTAGGTTGAGTTTCTTTCAAGTCTCATGCTGCTATGCACAAAATACCAAAATTTCCCGAAATCATTTTTGTTTTATGATAAGGAAATATAGAATCATGGGTCAACAATTACCAGTGGTAATGTTTGTGGATATCGAGTTCCATTTAGTACCGAGCACGTATATCAAGCATTCTCCATCGGATCTTTGAGGCTTGAGAAAGCGGTATTCATTGATGTAGAGCAATATTTGATAGCACTGATGCCTATGACACTGCCACTTAACGGCGCTTGACAATTATTGCTTATTGAAAAGTAGATTCCTAGACTGATTAGAAAACGAGCCCGATGATTTTTTTTAGCTAGAAGCCTATGAGATGGGAACAAAATGCTTTTGAATTCCAAACGAGCGATTTAGAACTTAAAATCCTAAGAATTTGCACTCCCCGGAAGCACCTTCGATCATCATTTACTTCTAAGCGAACTTTATTTATCAACAACTTGCTAACCTTTTCGCTCTTAATTGTGATATTCCACTCAGTTGTGCACATTACAACATTAATTATACTGTTTAGCAAAGTCATAACACAGTAATCGTAACAAAGTGTGAGCCGCAAAGCTTAACTGGTAAACGTTACGAAGAAGGCGATCGTATTGTCGACGTTGATGGTCATCGAGTAAGGAAAATTTCGTTGATGGATATGCAAAACTTGTTGATTACTACATTTGTTATGTACTACAATTTCTTTTTTGAAAAACATCGTATAGACTGTATAAATCTTCAGTTAGCTTCTCACAGGCATGTGAAAACGAATGAAAAAAATATTGCCAGCAAAGAAAGAAAGTGTTTCACGAAAGGAAGCTCGGAGAGATTTGCATATTCAATCGAAGAAAGGCCAACTAATGCACAGATATGCACTAATATTGGTTGGAAATTGCAACAATGATAATCGAAACCTGAAGTTAAAGTATCTTTTTACGATATCATACTTACCAGTCAGTGAAGGCAACCAATAATTGTTTAGCCATTTCAGGTCTACACAAAAGAAGAAGCCAAAGAAAGAATATTAAGAGGCTTACGAACTTCGTCCTACGTTTCGACTGTTGTTGAGCGAAAAATTTTTGGTGATGTGCAAAACTCGTAAGTATTCATCAACTTTATAGCAGCTTATGAGATAATCATCAAGTTAGCGAACCTCTTTCACAGTCAGAGAGCTGATGAAAATTTCCGCAGAATTTTGCTACTAGTATAAATAAATGATGGACAGAAGAAAGTTAATGTTGAATTGAAAAACGGAAACTTTATGCGCCTACATGTTCACTAAATTTAAAAATTACAACGCAATATCTAAACATCAGTTTTTATATGTGAAAAGGGATTTACTTCGAATCTCGTTTTGTTGCATTTACCGTTAATGATGTTCGCATGTCACATCCAGTTCATTGTTTAAACGAATCTGACAAACGTCGATCTCTCTTCAGTTTTCGCAACAATAGCATTAAATTAGAGGAGGAAATTTGGCGCTCTATATTACTGCAAATTTTAGCAGCACTCTTAATTTCCTGCTCGAATTTAACAAATAAAAACAGTACTACTTGAAAACTGCATCTCCAGATTCATTAGTGCCGTGGTGTCATCGTTTCCGGTATTTTGCTCCTTCTGTTTTAAAATATGTGAGTATTCATATGGATATTGCAGTATGCGTGCAATTTTGCGCTCTAGCAACAGCCGTGAGCCAAAGTTGGCTCCAGATGCCACGACAATCGGTCAAC
This sequence comes from Baylisascaris schroederi, assembly GCA_006503575.1. Taxonomy (NCBI): domain Eukaryota; kingdom Metazoa; phylum Nematoda; class Chromadorea; order Rhabditida; family Ascarididae; genus Baylisascaris; species Baylisascaris schroederi. Next base: position 212,960 of record QEWY01004161.1, on the reverse strand, counting down.
GTGAGATGGCACGGATTCGCGCAAGTGCCGGACAACCTTTTCCAATCAAAAGCATTCTTCGACGGAACAGCTCTTCCCGCTCCTCATGCAATTCCTTACAGGTTCCCTTTTCTTGTATCGGGCTCCAGAGGCAATCAATAACAGTGCCATTGAATGTATGAACAGAAAATAGCGAGCTATTTACTGTAAAAAAAATCGATTTATTAACAGATTTTTCACTAATTTTTAAAGATCTTTTCTCTTTCTGCTAAATCTTTCAAATCCAACATGTATGTTTATATACTTTCACAAGAAAATCGTGTGTTTCGAGGAAGTGAAAGGTGACCATTTGTTCTGCTCGAAATTACCCAGATATATATTTACCGTATATAAATTATTTTTAAATAAAAATTATCGTGAATGACCGCTTTCATCGTGAATGATATTTTATCATGAATAAAGAAATCCTTACAAAAGAATTGATAAAGAATCCACTGGAGAGTTCAAGGTTCTTTGAGATAAGATTGTCGTTTATCTCATATCAGAAATGCTGAATAATAGTAAAATCATCAAGAAAATTTCGTTTCCATGATGAATGTTATAATCGTTTGCAGTTTGATCCAAAACCATTGGTAATGCGAGTTGCATGCGATACGAAGCAACCTCATCATCTTATACACGTTCGACGCAGAGACTCGAGACGTGGATTCTTCTCATTTCTATTCGGGAAACATTTCTCTCTTAGATAAATTTATATGTACATTTGTTATTTTGCGAAATCTTCTATTCATTAACAATATGCTTCTCATTTGACAATTATACTATGCTATACTACAAAACAACTGCTATTATGTGGCACGCATAACAATTCTAAAATATGATCTTTGGGTAAGTAGTAATACGAGGAAGTGATCTTTAAACAAGGCAAAGAGCATGGTGTAGCAAATTGGCCATTTTGTTGATAGGCACACAACAGTTTATCAAAATATGATATTACTGAGAAACACTAATCCAAGCAACCAATATTTTTTGTTCAACAAATCAAAAATTTTATATGATTTTTATATTCAATGAATTCATCATTTCAACTTTCTACCTCATAACTCCGTTTTTCTATAAAAATTCTGAAAATTAGAATTCAACTGTGACCAACAATTTTCGTATTGTTCTTTGAGTTTTATTTTCACATGGTTCGCATTCCCACCAGTCATCGAAATATACTTTCTTGCTTGTAGATGAGATGACATGTTCCATGATTATTATAAAACTTAACCACAAACGCGATCATCAGTTGACTCATCCCGACAAATTGCAGCCTCATACCGCCCAACTGCAAGTCATTCGATGAGGGGTTACCGCCCTGGGTTCCGTCTTGTTCAGACGAGGCTCAACTCCGACACCACCTCCTGCGTACTTGGGCAATTGTAATCATCGGCTTATGCATTGTTTCTTGTGGCGTGGTATCCGTATGAACAAACCAGTTGCCGAGCGGGTTTGAGACGAAGAAGGCAGAGAAACACGTGAGCGTTCGCTACGCTACTTGCGTAGACTCGATGAACGTGAACAAAATGGCGCTTTCAAGGATGGATGCTGAACTCATTTAAACAGTGTTTTTCATGATAGTGGATAATGTTTGAAGCATAGAAATGGAAATACATGTCAATCACTACAAACACGTCACATTCCATTTGAATAGCCAAACAATTCCACAAATTATCAGCGGATGATAAAATGTGCTCAGTAATGCTTTCACAATTTTTTATTTGAAATTATCAAAACCTTCTGCAAAAATTCCGCTCTTCACTGATTCAGCAGGTATATAAACAAATTCTTTAGTTCCTTTTAGCACTTATAAATAGACGAATTTTAGGAAATAACACAAAATATTTTACAGAGTTCAACGCGAACATTTCATATGCACGTTATAATACGCTTGAACATGCACCGCCATATTGCACTTTTCAAATCAAGTTCACAAAATGCATACAAAAACACATGAAACAGATGAGAAAGCAAGTTATTCAAAAAGAGAGGAGGGAAGTGCTGAGACAACGAGGAAGTATCGGATCCATAAATATTTGCCGCTAGTTATGGACAACTCTTGGCTATTTACAGCTGCACCACATGTCAATGAGCTAAACAAAAAGCCATGATAGGAGAAATGCTGCATCGCCAGTAACCATAAAATTTCATAGCGAAATAATGGGCAAAAAATACGCATAAACGTTGATTTCGCACAACACTTGAATTACTCGCTGTCATACGTACTCAACGAGAGTAGTACTGAAATCGAAGAACAAGCAATACAATGGAATGCAAGGGAATGCTGTCGGTGATTAGTGCAAAATTTTTTAAGGGGAATGATACGGTTGTTTTACGCTTCATCGAACGGTTTTATATGCTTTGTGACTTCAGATTCTCAACGATAGCCTAAATATTCGAAATTCACTTCCAAACGACATAAATGAAGGCAGATTGTGGAAGATTTGCTGACATCATTTGAAGGTTTGAATGCACTCAAAACACAGAGAGCTATAATATTGATATAATCGCCAAAATAAGAGGATTTTATAGGATGTACTCCAAACTATCAATTAATTTTAGGTGATTCCAAGCTATCTTAAACAGGTATATTAAAGTATAAACCTTTGATCTGCCACATACTTTCCAGCATTCATTGAAATATTTTAGAGTACAGCACTCACAAATTCCACTAGTACATGTCACGCTATATTGTGCATCATTTTACAGAAAGTGAAAACGAATCACGTGAGTTGCTGAAGTACTAAGTTCATATAGTTTTGCTTATCATATAAAGCAATCAAACGATATTTAAAAAGATTAGAAATGCCAAAAAAACGTACTGTGAATCATATCCAACAAATTTCATTGTTCTTCTTCAGAGGCTTGAAAGTTAAAACTATATGGAGAGCAAACGACAGACACATGCACAAACAACAACATATTACACTTTAAAAATGCCATTCTATAAAGACCCATAGCAAATTTATAGTACTGACATTGGCAGAAATTTTCAATACATACGATATTCCATTCATGATTTCACTTAATTGCCGGGAAATTTTCAAAAATTCACCTAACCAAAATAACGGGATGATGGGCTCAACAACAACTAAACGAATGAAGCCTCACCTAAACCACCGTTACTCGTTTCATCGCTTTTTTCGCCCATACTGCTTTGGGTACCTCTACCAACCGCTGAAGTGAGCAATTCCTGGAAGAAGAACTAGTCTTCATAACCAATCCTAGAATCCTTTGTCAAGTTTTCCGCCGTATAATGAATTCAAAAAGTTCAACTATTTATAGCATTTACGGAAGTGAATATTGATATAAAATGTGGGACGCATCAATGGTCGAGGTTATTATCATCGAGTTTCCTCATCATGACCTCATTGTTCAGTGGATTGGAAGCGTTGTACGGACGGACATATACATACGCAGTGTTTGCAAAAATATTTGCAAAAACAATGGTTGAAAACAGAAAGCAATAAAGTCATCGATTCAGTATCCTCTTGCTATATGGATAACTTGCTGAAGCGCCCATGACGGAATATATCTACAGATAAGTTTAAGAAGACTCAGTGTTGTTTTTTAATGCAAAACCAATTCATAATTTAATGGATTATTCGACCGCGTCTTATCGGAAGCATTTAATCAGCTCATTAATTATTAAATATATGTTTACATGACAGTTCCTTTCCATTTTCATTAGAATTTCGAATTATTTCACATTGATGTCTTCTTTGATATTACAATGAATAGGCCCAATTTCATCCGCAATCGAAATTCCTGAACAAACTGGTAGGATAGTCAGCGATCTTCACAGATTTCCTTCCTAATAACTCTTTTTTATACTCAATAAAAATCTTTTTTTTTTGACTAATCCAACCGATCTAAATAAATATTAGAATTGTATTCATAATCATAAATAGTGGAATTGTGCTATGAATAATATTTCAGCGTTTAATATTACTAGATATTCGATTAGTCTCTAATTTGCGATTGTGATCGATATAGTGCAAGCATCGTGTTATGAGGCACAATGAAGGATTGGTTCATATGCATCCATCTATGGCTACAAATTAGAAAATTCGATGTCGTCGAAGAGGCCATACGATGACGTGGGAGAGATCTCATCGTACGAAACCGTACTGGCTAGGTCAGAGGCTTCTTATGGTTTGTGCCGCTTCGGCACTTCCTCCACCTTCAATAGTGATTGTTTCGCTAAAATTTTGTAAACTTTAAGAGCTTAACTAATCCAGAATGACGTGATCTATTGAATACAGTGATAGGTGTTTTAAATCACACAGCGTGGCGTTTATTCGCAACTTCCTGGGATTTATATATAAAGTACTTCCGACCTGTATTTCGAACACCTCTGCTTCCCATTCTAGCCCTGTCTGAACCATTTTCAAACAGTTTTGATTAATTTAACAGAACTTCATTATGGTGTGCATGCACTTACGTGTATATGTCTGCCTGTCTGTTTACCTGCTCAGTAGTTCAACTTGAGAATGAAAAAAGCTGATCTGGTAGAATTTATAGTGAGCTATGTGATTTTTTTAGGTGATGGGACTTAGAAATAGAAATCTGACGCAATAAAAATCTGAAAGTTATTCCCACCTGAGCGGAATTTTTCTTCGAAACTTGCCCGACCGATTGATTTCCTTAGCTAATGGTCTATCTGAATGCAAAAATACCAAAGACCACAAAAAGTACTTTTCATTTCAACTTACCTGGTGCGCATTCCGACTTGATCTGAGTTTGAGAATCGCTTCCGCTTGAAACTGAAATATGAATATCTGAAGTTCATCGAAGATGAAATTTTGAGCAACCGGAAGTTTATTTGTAAGAAGTAATCTTTTGCGAGGAATGTTTGCTTGCAATAACAATGCAGCCAATCGAAAAAAACAAAACAACGAATAACCCGAAGCTCAGCTCGATTTACATTTATGCTTCAAGTTCGTCTGGTTTCTTTTTTTTGCAATCCCACCCAGAAGTATCTTCGCACTTGCAAAATTCTCAATGCGTTCGAGGCAATACCCTCTTCAAATCAAGATAAAGGTAACAAATCGAAACGATGGTTTCGATTCATTTACTGTTTGTGTTGTCCTTCCCATTTGGAAGTGCTTATCATTTCACGTTGGTTGTGACTGGAAACCTGTCATGGTCAAAGTGATGCTTCCTGTAGAATGGTTGGTCTCCTACTCTCAAAATTCTTTTCGGTTTTTCAAAAGCTTACTTATATGCTTTCTTTATCGTTAAATAAATATGTTTTATGTTTATTTTTCCATTTATTTCAAACGTCGTTTTTTGCAAATAAAATCTTTGATATGGCGCTATTGCCCGGAGAAGGCAATTATAAATCTGCCAAAGTGATCGATGTTCCATAGAAGAATCTAAAATTTTATCTTATTTTCTCCATATTTGCATCATTCAAATATTGCCTCAAAAATATTTTCTTTTTTTTAAAATGTCTCATAATGATATCAGATATTCCAGTAAAAGTTTTTCTATTTCCTGTATTTTTTTTCAGGAGACAGTCTTTTATGAAATTCGTCTGCAATCAGCTCATGTCGATTATCACCCAACACACAGACACACACATGCACATACACACACAATATTCTCTCTATTCAAACTTTTCATCTCTAGCAATAATGCTCTACAAACACATTTGATCGCACCACCGACACAACCCTTCGTCGCGTTACGAATAATGGGCGGGACGCGCATCCTATGATCGAAGAACATCGTGCACCACACGCGTGCGTACACGCATGCGTCTCTATAAGTACGCTTCTATTCGCGCAAAATTTTCCCCTCTCTCTCAACCGCAACGCGCCATTTTTCTATAGCGTTGCGACGCAGTGAGCACGCACGCGTTTCAGAGTTCCACTCGCAAATTTGCGTTGAAATGTTTCGTTGTGGCTGAATTTTTTTGAAAATTCTGCAATGATATTTGTTGATGTGTGTGTGTCTGTTTATGTTGCTTATGTTTGTATGTGTTTGTGTGTGGTTCATTTGTACTTTTCATGTTACGTAAATGTTTTGCATTCGAATTTGTGTGAATAATCGTTGCTAATTATGTTTTCATCAGTATTTATTGCTCAAACGTTCCACTCTTTTGTGTTGTTAGTGTTGCTAGATGAAGGGCGACTTAAGTCGCACTAATGACCTGAGGTCACACCAAGTGTTTTCAGCTGATCATTAGTCTCTTGAAAAGACAGCTGAACTACTAAGTATGCTTCACTTTATGATTTGCTATTCCACACCAGCAAAATGTTTATTAATGCTATATTTTGCTTGGACTCAGTCCCTCTTTATTTGCATTTCACTTACTTTTTTACTTGCATTTTCATGAGAAATATACTGAAGGTGTTCAAACCAAGCACACAGAGTGTTAAGGTGAACGACCTTAAAATAATAGCCAACAATTGTACGGTAAGTTGTAGAACGTAGAAAGGGTGTACTAAATATTCGTAAAGACATGATTTTACATTGACAAATTCTGTGGATTTATGCGGAGTGATCAATGATAACAACTGTTATGATGTTTGATCGCCTCGAGAGGCAGGTTTTTGGATTGCTATTGCAATGTGCATTCAGAGTCCAATCAAGTCTTTGCTTCCTCTTTTTGCGTTATAGACTTTGTCCTATCCTTTTCCTTCTTTATTCCCTTCCTCTTTATAGCGACACCTTCCTCATTATCAAGATAGATAAGCGAAAAAGGCATTTATCAAGTGTTTTACAACGAAGTATTCGATTGTTCTGCAAGCAACTGTGTAGTGCATTTTGCAGACTTTTTGCAAACCGAACTTCTCACTTCTGCATTAAGTGCGAAGGAGCGAGCAACTCCTTCCACTTCTCTATCCTCTCACGATGCACCTACGTTTGTGATATACATGGCCGTCTAAGAACGGATTATGGGACCATATTCTGGTAAATGAAGAAAGCTTACGTTTATTCGCGCAAAAATCAGTCTTTTCCACTTAAAGTAATGCCGTACAGGAAATTTTTGCATTGGCGGAGGTCGAAAAAGTATACATGAGCTGAAATATGTTGCAGTTATAATATCCACAATATCTGGCAGATATGGAAGCGCTTTATGGCGGAGGAGGAAAGGGGAAGAGCAGTGTTGGCCTCGCGCCTTTCATTATTCCCCGTCCTCTCCTTCCACTTGCTTTTGCAATGCAGAAACTATTCCACCTCCCTTGAGATGTTTCTTCCTCTCCCTCCTCTTCTTCCTCACCTTCTCTGACAGTCAATAATCGTCGGAAAAATACTCCAGCCCGAAGAGAAGAAACTTTGGAGATAATTGCAGTTCGAAAAATGCTTTGATCTTCTTCAATAGGCGAGTTATAAGACCTAAGTTATTAAAAAAACATTGTTTTTACATCTTCATGAATCCCATTAATCACATTGAGTGAGCAATATCGAACCTACTAATCAACACTGTCCTCTTTCCCATCCCTTCTATCTCTTCCACCAATATTTTCATCCCTTTTTAAGTCTTTAGCATTCAAAAATATGAATTCTTGTAGATCTTAAAGTTTTTTGCATGAAATTAATTCACGTAACGATGATTGTGAGTCATACTTATAGTGCATTTACCTCACACAACAACTTTAAGAAATCACATCCCAAATTGTGATTGGTGAGTAGTGTTTTGTTGATTCACTTAATGAATTATTATTTCCCATTTGCATCGTCAGTAGGTATGTCAGCAAATAATTGTGCATTGATCGCATCATAGAACTTCGTTGATCGTAAACACTGACCATGCATTTCCTAAACATTGAAACGTTATGTGAAGATAAACTCTACTGTTTTCTATACTTTGCATTCTTTAACTTCCCACTGATAAAATTGTCTAATTTTTGAATTTTTTTATTGAAATGCAATTGCGGAAAGTATCTTCAAATATTTGCAATGTTTCTTTAGCTCCAAAAATTGTTCATTTCCCCGAATAGGAGATGCAGTTTTATTGTGAAAATAACGAATGACCGAACCCGAAAGTTTATTATGATTTGCATGAACAGTTTTATACCTGAGTATTTTCGACTTGAGGTATTCAAGTTTTGCAATGTTGCATTTATCGCATAGAAACAAATAAATTGTAACATTGCAGTAGAAATGAAAATAAAAATATACTATAGCCGAAATTTGCCATCATCACTACGCAACTCCTTGAACTAACATTATTTTTGTTGAGATTGTTTGAAATCAGATCATTGGCGCATCCTCGAGTGAAAAAAAAAGAAGAAGAAAAAAGATAAGAAACAGAAAGGTTCGCTGCGTCTGTTACTTCTCTTGCCCTTCTCGCTTTGTTTTCGGTGAACTAGAGTATTGTTATGGATAGTGAAGTCATCTCAAAACTCGCAGCCATCCAAAGCAAAATCATCCTGATTTCTTAATTAAATACGGAGTTGTTGCACTCTATCTTCGTTGAAATATCACAGTTGAGCTTATTGAAAGGAAAGGAATAAAAATGAGTATAGAAATTACGAAAAGTATTCAATTTTTATCAAAAATGCTATGCATATGTTCGGAAAGTTTCAGTTTTTTCCTTTGTAGGCGTATTGCTGTTGAGAAGATCGTTTAGCTGGTAAAGGTTTCTGATGGATTAGAATATGCGTATGAAAGTGCGTACAGAAAGCAAATTATCCACATGTTATTTATGTGGTAAAGCGTCGCAGAATGATTGAATTTCTCTATTTTGCATGCATATAATTTTACTGATGATTTAACGAGTTTTAATGGCATATTTATTCAGATGGTAGAATTGCGAGAAACGGAAGCTTACAGAATTCTTGGGAATTTAAAAAAAGAGGTCAGTGTATAGTAGAAGTTTCATAACCGTTGTGATGCAAATTGAATTGTTTATTCCATGGGGAAACTCATAGACGGGAGATGGATGCTCATTGAATCTACGTTCAAAAAGTCTACGTTCATGGCATGAACGTACGTTAAGTTTGAGGAATTAGCGTATTTTCGCTATAGTGTAATGATTTCTTCAAAATGCGAGTTGTTTGTAATTGCTGATAGATGATAAAATTTATTCACATATCTTTCTTTGATTATTGCACCCATGTTAACTGTAAGTGAAAAGGTGTTGGTTGTGAAGTGAAGTTATTTTGTGGGGGACGCAATAGGTGAATGACGGACGGTGTTCCTCCTCGAAACAGGTTTAATGTGTGCCGCTGCTCGCATATTCTTACAAGTTGCAACATTGTGTGATCCAGCTGAAGGGCGTCGCATCGTTCGTTTCTGCCACTTTTTGCACTCATCTTCTCATCCATTGCTCTGTTGACATAAGTCCTCTTATTTTTAAGCTTGTCTACTATTTCTTCTCAATACAATAGCAATTCGTTGCAGTACTGTTCTAATATGGATCTATTAAAGGGGGGAAAGGGTTGAGGAAGAGTTGAATGGATTGATTGTAGGCAGTCAACCTTAATGAAGACATATTTCTTCATGGGATGTTTACATGTTTATGACAAATAGTTCTAATACATTACGTGTGTTTTGTTGTTTTTACATTGCTTATCTATAATTACCACTATAAGAATATTATTAGTCGCCATGCTTATATATTCATAAAGCTCTACGAAAAGAATTTTAGATCGGTGGTGGCTAGGGAATAACTCAATGCGAAAATAACTTGATCGAAAACTTAGCCATAAGCTGAAATTGGAAAATAGTACATTATAACAGATTAAATTTTATGTTGAATCCGCTTCTTTTTTTTAAATATTGTTTGTTTTTTAATCCTCGCCGTCATCTCATTCACCCCTCCCCTCCGCCATTCCTCACCCGCCTTCCCCCCCCCCCCCTTTGGCGAACTTTTTTAAACCAGCAAACAGTGTGCGAGTTCCATTGACAACGCAATCAAAAACTATTAGGCGGATCGGTTTGATTAAATGGCGTACATAGAAAAACACTGCTTGATTGTGTTAGGCATACATAGACAAACACAACATTATGACCATTATACAGTTGTGAAAGCAGTGACGTATATAGGAATTTCTTTTCATCGACGAAATTTTTGCCTCAAATGCATGAATTATGGGAAAAACATGTTGGATTTTTTGCATATTGCTAAAGAGATCAATTCGATTTGGATGAATTCCAAGCGAAACTTTTCTTTAAAAAGTGTACCCAAATTTTTCAACTGAGAAATTCCCCCGAATTGGAAAATACACGAGCAATAAAAAAGTTTCAGGTGCATGGGAATGCATTGTTTGCATCCGTTTAAATACGTCACTCTTTGACAATATTGCTGCTTTTTTCTGATAGAAAAGGCGCCATAAAACGATAGAAAATAGTGCAAAATCGTGACATATAAGAGGAAGTTGGAATTAAATGTGATTCGCTTACAATAGAAAACGACGGTTTCCTAATCAAGCGAATCTAAGTACTAACTTCTTCAAATAAAATTGTTTTATATGTCAGTGCGCTCGTTGCATGCACCATTGGGATTATTTTGTAGTCGTAATTGAGGAAGTGATTCAAATATTCCCCGATGAGGAAGGAGGGCAGGCGACGTGTACTTATTTTCTTTTGCTTTGTTTATTGCAAAGCTGTTATACAGTGCTGAGATTGAAGTAGATGAAGTGTATGGAGTGAGCAATAGAGTGCAACTGTTGCATGTTGAACATTGTTTTCGAATTTTGCCAGAAGAGATTTGAGTGTTTCATTCACGCTTATAATGTAATATAATATTAAGCCGTATTCTAGTTTGACTGAATATCAAATATATCTTCTAGCGATTCAGGTCTATAGATGTCATTCCCTCCTTTCTGCACTTATCAATTTTCTGATGCTACTGAGTTTAGGAATTTGAAGTGATCGATGTGTGCAGATAAGGGAATTCCGGAAATGTTCGTATTACTATCCGGGTTCAAGCGCAAGAAATTTTCACTCATATTCCCTCCTTAGAAGCGTCGAAATTTGAAATTTTGTTCAGCTTACTGTCCTATTTCTTGATTAGGTTTTCGAGCATAGACAGCTCAAAAATTCCACTTTCCAAAGACCACAATATTCCAGATTCATAGCTTAATGGGGCGCAAAATTTTACGCTTTTCGAAAATGACATTCTTGGCATTGTTTAGCTGATGGATTTTAAATATTTCAAAAATCAGCCTTTTCTCTACTGTATTTTTCATCCACCAAAAATTCTGTGGCACTGTCTGTCGTCGTGTGCATCTATCTGCTTGCCTACTTGTCCGTTTGTCGTTGCGGATGCGCATAGATTAGAACTTTATCACGTTTCTCGAATTGTTTACTCAGTCATAAGCTGTAATTTTTTCGCATAGATGCAATAAAAGATAAAGCTATAAGGAGATTATTGCAGTTATTATAGTATTATTAGATATTACATATAGTTGTTAAATGATCGCAATTGCAAGCTTATCTTATTGCAGTGTTTATTTTTATTAATGACGTAATGATTCGTTTCATTGAGTTTTACTATTCAACGATTTGTTTATTGTGTCGTTTGCATTTCATATGTTCGTATTCGTATTTTTGTTGGCGGTGTGCGCTATTCAAATGGATATATCATTGATCATAGCAGTTGTGGAGTGCAGCTAATGTTAGATTATTGTAGTAACGCAAAGTGCAATTCGTTGCATTCTTGATTACAATTGCAATGCAATCGTTAGGATGCAATTGATTATGTTAGTATATTCAAGCTTCGCTGATGTTTCTCCTTCAGCCTCTATTTCAAATCAACGAGATCATTGTCTTAAACGTTGTCATACATATTATCTCACTTCACCAAAAATCTGTCTACCGATATCGTTGCATTTCGTTTTCAAACCGCAAATTGCACTTTGCTGAGTGGATATAATTGCAAACACTTTTCGAATCCACTGAATTACTTTTAAACTGTTTATCCGACTGTTTTATGTGAGCTAACCAATAGAATCTGATCCTCTAGAGCCTTATTTATAACGAAGCAGAAAGAGTCACTTTCCAAAATTTCTAGATAAGGCACTTTCAATTTTATAAACTTTCCACTTTGCGTCCATCCCCTGCAATTTGCAATTCAGCTGTTTTGATTCAGGTTCCATAAAACTGGAATGTTATTTTAGGACACATCCTAACTAGAGGCGTGACTCCTAATTTCATTAACCCTATTAGAATTCTGCTAATGCTTTTATAATTTCAATATCATTTCTGAGTATATTATAATCTTTTTGGTTGACTAAAGCATGATTTTACTATTCTAGATTCTTTATTTTTCATTTTTGTGGCTTTTTTGTAGGTTCGGCTCATGAAAGGTTCTTCGGAATGATTGAAATTTAAGTGCCTAGCAATACGTATTCACTGATTGTTGAGGCGATGAAGGACTAATATAGAAATATCCTTGGTTCTTATTCTTGTTACGCTTTCGGTAAGTACCGAAATTGTCTATACTATTTGATCGCACCTGTGCGATGTGCAGTGGTGTGTATATGGGATATAACTGTGATATGTGGGACCACTTCCACAAGCAACCCTCCTCATAGTTAAGTGACGCCTTCATAGGGCTTCTGTGCATAAACGTAAGGGCAGCTCTCCTTGGCTCATATAGTCGTCCAGATCTCCTTGAGGATCTGCACCCTATGTCGAGCTGCGGTGTAAATCGCGAAACGACACAGGTATAGGAGGCGAACAGTTTATCACACATATTAGGTGACAAACAGGAAGGGGCATTAGGATAGCTGGGATCGCCCGCACGATCCCGTAGTCGAATTCCACGCAGCCGGCAATCACCTCGCGCACTGCAGCGGCCACCCGCAGGTTCAAAGGTCAGTATAGAAGCTGGAATAAATGTATGAACACATTAGCCTCATGTACCCTCCCGATTCTGTCTCAGGCTAGTGTCACGACACATGCTGGACTTACCTTGTTTGACTTACCTTGTACGGCGCACCGTTTCCGTTTGATCTCTAGCTGACCGGTCTGCCTTACATGTGTGTGGCGGTTCGAAAGACAGTGTATAACGTACAAAAGCCACATCGTATTTGTAACTGTTTCATTCTATTAAGCGTCAGGTGCTTTTCGTTTTGTTCGGTGTATCAAGGTTGCGAAGTTTGCAGTTGGGCGGCAACTTGGCGGATCGTGACAATTCCAGGTCGACTGCTAACAACTGGAAAGATGGTTCGATCGGAGAGTGCTGACGAGGAGTTCATGCTTAGCAGTGGCAAAGTGAGTGGGAACGAAGAGGATGACGAATACGCACAATGGACACATTCCTCTAGAAGGTACATATGCTCATTTGTCTTTCAGATCGTTCTTTCACATGTTCAATGCACAGATTGCACAATTTCTGTACAAATTAAAAATTGGAAAGAACAAATGGCTATGAAAGCCAACGCAGATTGTGATTACTGCCTCGTTTAATATTTCAGTTAGAGAACTTTAACTCAATGTTTATAATGCGTTTTCCCGTTTTATGCACACAGAAGATGTCATGAAATGTCGTAGATTATGATCGGTACACTTTGGCGATATCATTTTTCTTGCTCTAAATTATTACTTGTTAATGTTTGAGTTGTAATTTCGTGGATGAGTAGAGTGTACTGTGCGTTTACAAAGTCTGTGCAGCTAATGTGAAACGGAGGTCGGTAAGGTGAATGCAATACAGTCGATTAATTTGCATGGCTCACGCAATAAATAAAGCCCGTGATGCAACGTTAAGGCGAGTTGTTGGCTATTGTCTTACATCGATGGAATAGCTGAAAGAGATAAATGAAACTTATTCTAACTCTTTCAACTAGAAGGTTTTGGTGGTGGGGGGAAGGAGTTGCTGACGATCACTGATATGAAGTGTTTTGCTCTACGAAATAGACGATGTTGACTGTGATGTATATAAGTAGTAATTCAGAGTGGTAATTACTCTCGCCCAATCCGTTTGCCGGGTGTATTGTAGTTGTATCGCTTCATTCATAGATTATGCGTGCATCGTATCATGGGAGAGAGCAGTACGTTCGCGTGCTTAGCGTATGTACGTTGCAGCGATCGTTCGGTTCGCCTTTTCGCACTCCTCACCACTAATCCTATAGGCATGTTTGCGAAGAGGCGCGCGCTCGAGCAACTTGGCAAAATGCCATTGCCCGACTGGAATGCTGCCAAAACGCAGAAATGCTGCGCGAGAGGTTTCGCATTGGTGTGGTAGCTGCTAGAAGTGCAAAACATTGTCGAGTATGCAATAGCGTTCGTGCGTGCCTGATTGCAGTCGGACCATTGTTTGCACAATCTTCAACTCTGCATCAGTCGGGGTTCACATAGGTAAAGGGAGTGATCGTGAAATCGATCGTTTTTAGTGGTATGCAACAAGAAGGTTCAGGTCTATGATTATTACTGCATCTTTTTTTGTAATTTATTCATGGTGAAAGTGGGGAAATGTCTTGAATATGGGAAAGGCGAGAAAGCTGGAAGCGCAAAGCGAGAAGAAGCAGTATTATAACGATCTCATAAGCATATTTTATGTGCGGAGTTTTCGTACTTTGGCATTCGTTTAAAGCGTTTGCATAAAGCTGTGGTCGACTATTCAAATGCCAATATCTAACGCTTACAATTGACGTTTTTTTGGTTGGTACTGAAGAACACCGAAGTGAATGTTCGAATTAAATGCGTTGATTATTACTGCAAAAATGCATTGGAATGAAAGTGCCGACATAATTGCCCTCATAAACAGCCATTCCTTCATGTTTTTATTTTTCCGCAAGAAAGTAATGTGATACAACAACTCGGTCTTCCGATTGTGTTCAGAAAGTCTCAAGTCGTTCTTCCGGTTGCAGTAACGCCGAGGAGTGCTACTCCTACGAGGCATTATAACTTTCATTCATTTATTAGAAGCGGTGTTGTAACATTGCAAACGGGCTATATAGTAGTAGCAGCTGGTGAAACGGCGCTGCACCAATCAACGATTTTCGGGCGTTCCGCCTGCAAACACAGTTGCAGTTTGATCGACGCCAAGCGCACATGGCTGTCAATAACTTACGTGAAACATTTCGCACGCACGCACGCATGCGAACGCCATTGCGCCCTATAATCATTCTAAAAGAGCATTTACGTACGACAGTGATACTCTGCGAAACGGATGCATTGCCACGTTTGCGCAGAATGCACTAAATAAATGGCACGTATGCCAAAGTAAGTCCAGGTTTGAGCGATTTTGCCATCAAATTGTGAAATACAGATCACACTACATTCGTGAGTTATTTTGTTCCTCACAAACACTCTGCAGTGTGTGAACAGAAAATGTGCACATCGTTATAACAAAACAGCACACGAATGATTCAGGTCTATTGTGAGTTGGTATTTACGCTTGTTGAATGTTTCAAACATATAAATTCGGCTGCAAAATACGATTTTTCAAGCTCTATCGGAGACCCACTTTTATACCACACCCTCAACCTACAAAAATTAAGTGAATTTTAGTACATTTGTAGCGGTGTATAAAGCGAAAGAAGAAGTACAGACATGTTATTCTTCACAGTGGGATAAGCAAATCGGTGTTGTGTGTGGGAACGCGAATGCCTCGTGACTCTCCCACATTCCGTTGTGCCAAGTCTATGGCTTTATTGCTAGACTTTCAATCTTTGTGCAGGTGTCTTTTCCCTCTAGAACTTTCTTATGGAATATTTATTACCGTTAAGCACTCACTCTAAATTTTAATTTCTTTAAATGTTTTACGCATTAAAAACTTCTTTTACAGTGTACACTATTAGTGTTGTTGATAAATTCAACATTGGGCATTCTTTCCTCCTCCCTGCTCATTTAGGCATATTTGTAGCTATAAATGTAACAACACTCACAATAAAACTTCCTTGCCCTTCACTACCGGTCGCCATTCCGATATGGCGAATTGCGTCTGAAATCTTGTAGGCAGTCCTCACTAGTTGTACTTTCGCTGTAGAAAGTCATATTTCGTCATCTTTAGGTCGCTTATATGTATCTGTTTTTGTATTTGTACCTGTACCAACACATCTATCTGCTGCATTTATTCTGGCCCCAATCGGTGGATTGTATAACAAATGTTGGATCTGCATTGGGCCTAAGGTGACCTTCATAAAACAAAATTCTTGTGGGATAAGTCTGGAACCTTCCAAAAAGTCGAGAGGAAGACGAAGAAGTGGGAAATATTTGGAGTTCGAATGGAGTCAAAGGCGAGATAATGATCCCTCACTGAATCGAATGTTTTTCATATCGGTTATGCGTCTCCCTGATAAGCTGGAATATTGGATGGAGGCAAAACTCTAGTTGTACACTATAGTTTTTGCGTCGCGGTTTCAAGTGATTTAGGGTTGCGTTTGCATTGTTTGTTTTTATAAGAGAATCGTAAGGTGAGCTTGAAAAGGAGTTAAGTTTTGTTAGTATGCAGGACAGGATGATGGTTTGCAGAGCTGGTTGGAGGACAGGTGCTTCTTGATGGGTGACTCTGGCAAACAGCTGCACATCAGCTGTGTTGACTGCTCTGCAGGGACGCAAATGAAGTATGCACTCATCGCGTTGGCTCGCCGTTCACTCTGTGCTCGTTTTGTTCTCATCCACCCACACAATGTCGTTGACTGAAGCTGAATGAAATCACATCCGATTGAAATCATACAGAGAGGAGGTGTTGTGGGACTGTCTCCTGTACAGCGTCGCAAATCCTTAATGAAAACTTCTGGAGGGAGGAAGTTGTGATGTTTACAGTGCAAGGATACGAAATACTCTAAGTGATGGAATACAACTAGCTGCGTGGTGATGAAATTGCTCAAAAGGTTTTTTGACCAGAACAATGCGGAACCAAAGCACAAATGCAGTCCTGCAATGCATCCTTTGAAGAGCTCTCGTCGCCTTCCTGTGCAACGAGATGTCGAGCTGATGATATTAGGAAGAGTGATGACCGCATCTGAATTAGGTCATCGGAAGTCTAGATCAGAGTATTTCTGTTGCCAGAAAGTAGATACTTTCAATAAAGTAAAAAAGAACAGGTAAATCAGAGTTCTTTTGTCGTTGACATTAAATTATCTTCCTGAATGATAGCTTATGGCGAAGTCTGAAGGATGCCCCAGGAATCCTTCATTTTGAATCTTTTAAACGTCTGCGTCTTTCCATTCAGCTTGACGATGAAGCTTGGCATCGATGAACATGATGCATGTTTACAGTATCAGGGAGGATTGGCTGTTTATGCAGTGATGAGCAAGCAAGCACTAAATTGGCCACTCGCTGTTACGACTTTTAAATAGGATTTAGTGTCGTCCATGAATGATTGATTTTATATTCTCTGTGCTCGTGGCAGGTGATTCGAAACGAACACGTCTGGTAGGAATTGGAGTCATCAGTTTGGGTGATTGTGTTGCAAAGGTGTGCTAGTGCGATAAGTGAATGCGTTATCCGTGACATAAGCTCGTGCAAGCATTTGATGAAGTAAACCTACTCTTTGCACCTATTCTTTGAATCATCTGATGTGTCTGTGCAACTCATATCATTCTCACTGCAATTGTTTTATTTTCTGCCAACATACAGAGCAAAAATTGATTTCAAACGCAATCTAAATTGCATTCGTTAGTTGTTTTTTTTTTTGCTATTATACTCAAAGTAGCTCAGTCGTAGTATCACTGTCAGTGAGGATTCACAGTGCTCTGCCTTCTGTTAGATTTTGCTTTCCGAGCGGAGAGAATGACCTAAATATGAAGACCTCTGGATCCTGTTCATGCAAATTAGTCGTGGAAAGTGATGAGGTTTTGCTGCAGTGCAGTTTCCTTGTGATTCTTTAAGTTTCAACTTATAAAGAAGCATTTTATGACATTCCCAAATGTAACAAGGTTCTATCAGTCAGTATTTTGCCGCTTATCAGCTGAGCCGTATTGCAATGAAACGATGAATGGCACCGAAACGACCTGATGTTTGGTGTGTAATGGCGTGATCGAAAAGAGTTGCGCGTACGTGCAGAAAGAGCGCAATGTGGAATAGATTGTCAATCAGCTGGAGCGCCCTTGAAAATGCGTGAAGGACGAGATGCGTACGGCTGGCTGGTTGGCTGGCTGGCTGTCGCGACAAAAAAAAGGTAGAGGGGAAACGGTTTGTGTCGTTGTGGTCGTTTCAGCACGATTTGCGGCCGCGGCAATGCGTTCATCCACGATGGGGGCTGTTATAGAGAAAAGCTTTTTTTGCTGTTGTCTTTGATCAAATAATTTCGGCGTGAACTTTTTGCACTTATTCCCAGTGCATATGTAAGCGGGTGAACTTCTCCTCGCCAAAACATAATTTTTTACTTTAGGTAAATTACTCAACAGTTTTATTTGAGAGGGAACTTTTAGAAAAATGTATGAATCATTTCCACCTGTTTTTTATCGGTTACAGAACAAGTAATTTCTTTGATTAATGTAGAAGTCTCTCTCTCATTGAGCTGCGGGAAAATGATAGCATTTCCGATATCACCATTGTGAAAGCAGAAAAGGCGTATTCACCAAGGGCAATTTTCATCACAAAAGGTCAACCAGTTGAAATTCGTCGCCCCGTCCTATACGATATCAGCTTGATTCTGAGATTTGATGTTGTGCGCTTTATGTGCATAGCAGAGCTGATGAAAGCAACGCAACAAGTAACGGCAGATAAAAGTGTCTGAACCGGTCATTAAGGATAGAGAACATCTCACAAAGCGAGAGATTGCGGGTTTCGATCCAGTTTGAGACAGTGATTTCATCCGTCACCATACGTAAGCATCTAGTCTGATTCATCCAACCTTACTCATTCTTCTCTTTCCCATCCGATTGCACTAAATAAATGAGGTATGCCACAAGTTCTTGAGGGATGGTTGCATCCTAAGGGAGTCACTAATTTCCATAGGTGCTACTACAACCGTGACTAGCAGGTGTTTCACAGTCGCGCTTTTGTGTAGTTCTAACCATGGAGTACCGATCCGAACAGCTCCTTGTAGAAACTACTTTTGCTACAGCTCGTTTTTTTTCACGTTACTTTTTTTTGGCTCGCCTCTAGACAGCTGTATTTGATTTGCCATCTTTTGCGGTCTCCAGTTTCATCGCTTACTAAAGCC
Organism: Baylisascaris schroederi; assembly: GCA_006503575.1. NCBI lineage: Eukaryota > Metazoa > Nematoda > Chromadorea > Rhabditida > Ascarididae > Baylisascaris > Baylisascaris schroederi. The sequence goes on along the minus strand of QEWY01004161.1, from coordinate 193,921 downwards.
ATTCACTAATACTCTCTCAGTCTGTGGATTCTTCGGCGCACACATTCCTTTCCCTCTAGCATAATTTTTCTCGATCGTTCCCAGCTGCTTCGACGATGAAAGTGGCAGGTTTTTGCCTATAGAAACCCTTCGTTAATGTCTAACTGTCTGTGTCTCGCTTTTCGAATTGTGCGTTACTTTTGTATCGCCGGCTGTACACATTTGCACTCGCATATTGCTCGCAGCTGGCAGCAAAAGTTCAAAAGTACGTGTGGCGTAAATTTACTACGGACGATTGAATAGTGGTGGGGAGGGATTGTTTTTGCCCTATGCGTCTCAGCTGGAATTTGACGCTTTATGCACTTATTAGAGGCGTCAATTTGGTTATCTCGTGCAATTGATGAAGGAAGTGAATTGATAAGAGTGAATGGGTTGTGAAGGTGAACGTTGTCACCGGCGGTTGATCGTATGTTATGTGGGGTGGTGTGTTTGTGTTGAGATATTAAGCAGAATCGTCGGTGTCAATATGATTCTAAAAATGGCACAAGCAATTTACAGCTTATGCAAATAAATTTCTGTATAGGTATTGAAGCATTGTAGTCGCTAATTCTCGACATCTGTTTCCAGCTAAATGAATCAACAAGTTTTTGCTCTTTAGTTGCCGTTCGAAGAGCTAAAGTGGGCAAACCTTATGAAGGAAGTATTTGATGGTTTTTTTCTTTGGAAAAGGAAGCTTGATGGTGATCAGTTTGGAAGCAGCGATCTATGGTTTCATTCACTATGGGTACTTGGACATTTTGGGTGTCGCACCCATCTTTTAAGAGTGATGCATGGCGTACTAGACAATTTCTGCTCCCCCTTCTCTCATTCCCCTTCTCCTCCTCCGCCTCCGTCGCATCCTACCTCTGCTGTTGAGAATGCAACACAGAGATGAGATTCTCCACTCTAAGAGCCTCAGTGCGTATTAGATGTTGATGAGGGGATGAAGTATGCGATATGATCTCCGCTATTCATATTCATTGGGCCCCGTTCATACTGTCTATGGCTTAGTATATTACCTGCCGACATACACCAGCGTTCATTTAATGTAACAATCCACAAGTTATTTGTCGATGCATACACCGTGCAGTGTCCTCATACGCATTCCTGAGCTCTTTCTGATTTGGTCGTCACCTTAGTATATGATATATTCTAGTAGTATCTGATAACCTAATATTAGTGTGCCAGAAGAGATAGGTGAATCCCAGCGATTGCCTCAGTTGCAGGACATACCGACAGGCATTTATTATTACGATGTGTTTTATTGTTCTTGAGCGAGCCTTATTGTGTGAATATTATGCTGCAACTTACTCGTTTGTAAATTTCTCATACACTTGGCAAGCACTAAACTTCTTATAGGTATGTGACCAATGCCTTGGAACTTTCAATCGTGTCTCTTTAGACTGCCGATCCAATTCAAAGTTTCAGATTCCGCCATTCGCCATGCTGGACACTCTGCGCAGTAGTCCTTGTTGTACTTTCTCTCGCCAACAGGTTCCGTGTTTTGGGGCTCCCGGAATTCGAGGACTTGAGAAATGTGCTGGTTTTCTGGATCTTCTGATGCATCCAAATTTAACACCTTTTTATAAAATCGCAGCCTGTGAGAAGATTGAATGCCTCCGATCTCGCTTTCTTCTAAGCTGGTCGATAACGATTATAATAACGTATAGGATATGCAGAGTTGTTTTGTTATGGCAAATGGATGTTTTCAGAGCATCATCGTCATGCCGGGGAGGTGAGGATGATACCTCTCCAAATGGTGTATCGTGCTCGTTAGGTGGTGGAGATGAGTTGTCCGATCGCCGCATACGACGCCAAATTGCGAATTGCAACGAACGACGTCGTATGCAGAGCATCAATGCCGGCTTTCAGAATCTTCGCTCTCTACTGCCAAAGAGGGATGGCGAGAAAATGAGCAAGGTATGAATATGCTTCTGCAACATTACATGCCTTGAAAGCTCTAAATTCCTAGCATCTCATGTTGAGCCGAAAGGGCTCTCTCATTTTCCTTTCCAAAAACAGCCCAGCACCACACTCCCAGCAGATGCAGAATAAAACTGAGTTCTCGAGTTATAGAGTTGGTTGACTCCTTAACAGAGCCGCTTCTTTTACGCAGATGTTATTTGTTTTCCCAACAAATATAGTGCATCTGTTATTTTAGACGGGATGTGAGAGAGTGATGTATGTCTCTGTATGCCTCTAAAGCAGTAGCTGGTGCGGGTTTGGCAGGAGCCTCTACTGAAAAAGAATGGAACTGGAGAGGGGTAGAGGTGGTATACTATACATATTATTTTTAAGTGAGGCAGCTTTTTCAGTGATATTATTTTTAAGTGAGGCAGCTTTTTCAGTGATTTTACGCCGCACGGCACGTAAAGTATTGTACCCAATGCCTTTATTGGTTGGTTATTTACACAAAAAGCAAGTTGCATATTTCAGGCGGCCATATTGCAACATACCGCCGAACTGATTCAATCGCTACAGGCTGAGAAAATGCGATTGTTGGAGGAGAAGGAGGCCGCCATACAAGCCAAAAAGCGCCGAATTGAAGGTAATTGTGCGCTCATTAATGCGCGAGCTCATATTCACGTTGCAGCTACATGCTTTTTTCCAAATTCTTCCCACAATATTAGGTGCTAGCGTTTGTTTTTTCTTCCTCAGGTGCAGAGATTTGTTCCTTAGGACGTCAGTTCTGCTTATTAAAGGCTGTAATGTCGTGTTCTGTGTTGACGAGGGTAAATCTACTAGCACATGACGCAGACGACTTTTTTCATCAGTCCCTCACGATCAGACACATTATTGGCAGCTGTGATAAATGGTTTTAAAGCAATTTATTGACAGCTTATATAGCAAACGAATGTATTATGCAGCACGAGAGGAATATCTCACTCTCATGATATTCCGGACTCTAATGTGAACAAGTCTCACACAGGCGCACATCCTTTAGTTTTTCCAGCGGTGATCTGCCAAGCACGACACAGTGAAATGAGCGTTACGGATATCTCCGTCTGAAATACTCGCTCCACTTCAGCGAGAAGTGTTCGCGATTTACTAAGCTGTTTTGTTGACTTTTTATTTTCGCTAGTTTTGAGGATGTAGTAAACTCATTTTTATAAAGTATAGCGAGGGAATGAAGATTTGATAATTCATCACGGAAGGCTCGTTTACAATGATCCTGGCAGTATTTCCTCTAGATCCTGGCATGCCATAGTTGTCGCAGTTGTTTGACTTCAATACCTTCCACTCGTCTTTTTGCTTGTGCGGTCGGGGAATCGAGAAGAATTTTATGTAGCTGTTTGTTCCTTGAATGAGAGGAGATTATCATGTTATGTTATATGTGGACGCATAAATTGCAGATGAAGAGGCTCGTGAGCGTGGGCTCGTGGACGAATTGACGGTAGCGTTGGAGCAAGAGCGACGGTTACGTCAGCTATACGAGCAACAGCTACGCGAAAGGCGAGAGCGTGAAACGATGCTGTCTCCAATCTCGGCTCCCACCGCACCTCCACTGCCACCGTCAATCGTCGATTCGTCTCTTATCCGACCACGCACCGATATCCCTGGTTGGTTATATATTGCTAATTTGATGCAAGGAGAGTTATAATATACGCTTGCACATGTTGATATGGTGAGCGTCCATAGTCTTGCTGCGTGAAACTTTGCCACAGCGTTAGCAGGTGTGGCGTTTTTTTGTGCCACCACATAATGATCACACCGTTACACAATTCACTCGATATATTCACTGCTTTCGCTTCGAGATGTAATCGGTGTGAGCGTTTGTGGACGACTTGATGGTAGCGCCAGAGAGAATGCAGCGATTGCATCAGCTGCATAAGCACCAGGAACTGAAACTGATCGAGTCATGGAACCATCGAATCCATACCTAAGAATAACCATCTACTCAACGCATAAATTGTTCAACCCATCCCTGTCCCTCCGTTACTTTTGTCTTTATTTAAGAAACCATTTGCAGCATGCAATCATTTTTGCAGAAAACTTGGTCCTGTGCACTACTGTTGAAGGATTCAAAGGTGAGGTATTGGTTAGAGGTATTGGTTTTCGATGCCTTCGAGCTAAACTGTGCTGACATTTTGTATTTTTCTAATAGTATTCGTCAACAATAACTTAATTAAAAGAGAGTGTAGATTGTGGAGTAGTCAAGTGCTAGGTTGGACGCAAATGAGTGAGTGAACTAGCTGTGCGAAGGCTATATAAATATGGAAATTAGCAGGCAAACGAGTGGACCAGCCAGCATGGGGGGAATACTAATTACCTTATACCTTGCTGGTGCACTAATTTTGTAGTGTTAGTGAGAAGAAGCACCATATTTTGTTGTACGTGTTTATGAATGTCTTTTTTAGTTCAGTGGTAGTAGTTATAACAGCTTTTGTTTCAATTTTTATTGGTCTGAGTATTTATAAAGTTAATTTGTAGTTATTTTCTTCACAGGGATATGGCTTACCTAGATGTGCAAAAGGAAGAAGGAAAAAAGTGTTGTGTTAAGATACGTCTGCACGCACTGCAGAGTGCATAAAATGCGCAAACAGCTTTACTGGTGCTTGAGGGCGGGAGCAGCGCAGAATGCAGAAGGCTGACTAGCTGTCTCAGAGTCAGTGGTTGCCGCAACAGACAGCCCATTGCATTGCGTCTGCGCCAAATTTTTTCACACCTTTATTTTTGGTTGCAATCAAAACCTTACAAATAAGTGGATTTTTACGTGTGGTTCTTCAAATGAGTCGTATTCGAGTAAGGGTTGTATTTACATATGCACACCTATACTTCTGTCGATGGGGTCAGAAGTAAAAGAAGATTTGTCTAATGTACTGATAATGAGGTCGTCCAGATAAGGGTTTTGTGTGCGTTGTATGACTTGGTTTTATAGGATTATGGCTCGGGAATATTGTATATATAGGAAAATAGATCCTGAAAAATTCTTGAAAGCGTTGACGTGAGAAATCATCCACTCTTTTCTGGTAAAGCTCCAAGATAGTTGCCCTATTTTCTCGCCTAATAAGTATATGCCGGTGAAGTGGTAGGAGCCTTTGCACTATAGACAAAAATTTCTCTGTGAATGTTTTGCGTATCGCTTATTGTTTTAGTCTCTGTGCTCTGAATACTTCTGAAATGCGCGTATTATTCAAGGTAGCAAAGCTCTATTTTGCATGTTTCAAACCTGGTTTTTTTCATGTGATTGGAAATGGCAAGAAGTTACATGAATATCTTTGTCTTGGATTAGTGTCCTCAATCCCTTATCTTCTATGGGCAACCTTGAAACTGCTTTTTCGTTAGAACACCGCAATACGAAATCGCCTCGAATGGAATTGTTTTCATGACGTGCGCGCATCATGGAATCATACGTGGGCAGTTATCCCAGTGCACACTTCACAGGAGGGTTTCGATGCAGAGCCGTTGAATATTCGCGCAAGAAATTGAGAGTAATATTTGCACGCATAAAAAGATAAGAGGGAAACATATGGATGCAGAGCGAGTAAAACAAATTGAGACATAAGGCTGAATACAGTTCTGATAATATGGTTTCATTCAGCTACGGGCAGCTAAACTTCGTCGCATTGCATTTTCGCAACTTTGCATATGCGATGGGCGTTATTGAAATGAACTCAGCTGTGTTGTTTATCCATAGTAGCAAAGGCATATTGGGCGGGTGTTGCGCGTTTCATGGGAACGAAAGGTGGATCGGTGAATGAACGGCTGGCTGGTCACGTTTTTCAGCAGTATCATATGCATGCACTCTGATGTGATTATCGCCATGTGCATAAATATTTATTAAGTGAAAATTAAAAAGAAAGCATTTGCCTAATGCTTCAATCTTTTCCTTCGCATAGTATTGTCGAAACATTTGTTTATGTTGCACTGCTTTTGATTTCAAATACCGCACCTCTACGCAAAGATTCCTGAGATAGTTATTGCTAAATCCGCCTTGCTACCGCTGCCCTTAGCGTATTCAGAGCTAGTTTTTTTAATATCACTTCGTTTGATACGACTGCGAGATGATTGAACATGGTTATGTGTACGTAAATTATCTATTATCCAAGTAGCATTATTAAATATCAGTTTGGATCTTTGTCAGCAACACTTTCACTTAATTCCTTAACATAATAAAGAATTCATTCATGCTTGAGAAGAAAATATGGATTTTTTGTTGCATTTCAAAATTACATATGGCCAGATTATCACGCATAGTACAAGAGGAATTAATGTATATGTGTTTATTTGTCTATCTGATAGTTCCAATATGAGGATCAGTTAAGTTGAAATCATAAACTTTCGTCATCAAAAATTTCAACAAAAGCAATTAGCAACCCCATGCCATTTTCAAACTGAGCTGTCAAATTCAAATCATGGTTATTAGCAGATTTGTGCGCCTAAAAATTTGCATATACGTTTGCAAGATTTTTAATGATTAGGGAATCCATTCTACACGTCTTATTTCGCACTTTGCGACTTGTTAAATCAGAAAAACATTTCCGTGGATCTCTATCAGCAGTTTATTTGAGGGAATGTGAATGCACAGCTGCACAGGTTTTTTTTTGCGTTTGCAAATTCGCTTTGTAAAAGTGTATTATGGCGGCCGACGTCATTTCCGTGTGTGTGCATCTATGCATCTGCCTGTCTGTCCTTCTGTTCATTACTCTCGATTAGAGTTTTTGCGACTACGATATTCCGTGAATAAGATAGCGTAGAGCATAATATGACCTTCTGTTTTAATTCACATTAATCTTCGACCTCTAAACGAACTGGAGGCAGGCAAAGGCGCAAAAAAATTTGTACACATTTCACATGGCCAACCTCTCATTTTGCAGAAGACAGAGTGGCAAAGTACGGAATCTTTTTAAAACATCCACGTGATTGACTCACTCATGTATAAAAACACTGCTTCACAATTTTCACTTCTGATAGGGGCTTAGAAACCGTTTCGTTGGGGAAGGGGATGGGAAGACTCATTTCTAACCAGCTTCTCTAGTATGATTTTCCTCTTGATTGGTGGAGCTCATTATAAGATAAAGATATGTGCGAATAGATTTAGCGGAGTTCTCAATTTGGCACTAACTTTCCTACTTTGAAGCCAACTCGTTTCATTTTTAAATGTGGTGGGCCATCTATGCAATGCGGATTGTAAATTTTGAACGGTATAGTTAGTTACATTTGATGAGCGGCATGTGGCGAATTATCAGTAAAAGGTTCATGTAGGTACATGCGAAGGATTATGCGTTATCACTTGCTGCTATCAGGAAATCTTGTTTGGTCACTGATCAATTGTTTCAGCGAACATATCGGCCCAATTGGAAGGTTTTGTAGAAGCGCATATTTTCTCCGTGTATGAAGAAACTTCATTTCTTCTCGTTATCGATTGACTCCTGAATTGTTTACATAATATTTTATTATTTTCAACTTGTTTCAGTATTTACCGGTGAAACTCAAAGGGCTTGACTATTTACCATATTGTTATTTCATTACTGGATAAGCAAAAGGAATGAGACGAAGTTATACGAGGCAGAGAGGGGCATCACCGAAAAGTGCGAAAACTCACTCTCTATAGTTAAGTGGAAAGCAAAGTTTGCGAAGTTCGGGCGAAACGCGGGGACTGACTGTAGCTTCAGCGTTTATATAGACACTCTGCTTCCCAGGATTTGAGAGCCGTTTGCTGCTGGTGTCGATAAGAAAAGGCTGCTTCTACTCGTCCTCTCCCCGCCCTACTCTGTCCACCCTAGCTTGAGAAAACTTCGGTAAAAATCTGCCTAAAACATGGCAGAATAGTCTGTAGTTGGATATTATTTGCAGTTCTGGCTTACTGCTAATGATTATGACGTTAAGGTTTGCTGCCGCATGCGATGGCGATCGAAGGCTTGGTGAGCGGTTCACGTTATGTGCATCTGGATACGCCAGTGCATCCGGCGAGTAGCTTTGCATCGTCGGTGATGGGTGTAGACTGCGGCGGTGTGACGTGCAATCAAACGTCGGCTGCAACAGTAGTGGACGGTGTTCCGCAAGCTCCGCTTCTGATGAACTCAATGGAAAACCATTCGACGGCGAATCTCAGCCATCGTAACTTGAACGCTATTCTGGAGGCGATACGACACCTAGAAGGCGGTACAATGATGGTCACCAATTCTCCACCGCCTCAGGCCCAGCACTCCAACGTTCTCGTTCGTTAGGATAATCCTTGTTCCCATAGCTGTATTGTCCGCATTACCGTAAGGGAGCCCACTGAGCACAGAATGGGTTTTAATAGCGCTCTGATGGTCCATTTCTGTCGTCAAGGCGTAAGACGTCTCCCAGTATTCTTCGAAATTTTTTTCAGGAAGGGATAGGGAGAAGTGCATGGGCTAGAACTGCGGATGTTTCTTGCAAAGTGCATGAGCGTCGCTGAGATCAACAAAAAGATGAAGCGAGGTTTCTCCTGCCGAACAGAATGTTACTCCGTTGATGTAGTGAAGCAGGATCGATGACCGATCGTTTGTGCCCTTATAGTATTTCGCCGTGGACCGTTATTGTTTCCGTTTGCTTTGCTCCGTAACATTGGGCATTATGCATCACCAAAGCTAAATTCATCCACCCAAGTGCTGATGAGACTAGCGTGCAATGCGGCACTAGATCACATAGAGATGGGATGGCATTTCTAGGATAACGGTGCACGGAGTGAATGTGTCTAGCCAACTGCAAGAAATAATTGCAAATATTTTAATAAGGTAGGTTAATGTGGACAAGGCAGCTTGGCTGTAGGCTAACGTATTGTAGAACGGTTGTTGTTTTGCTTGCGGAGCGTTCAGCTGGACACGATTTGCGGTTGTTGATGGTGTAAAGTGAGTAAGTATTACTGCTTTTGCGCAAGAATCGAGAATCGTATCGGCTGTTGTTACGCTCGCTTTAAAAAAATATTGAGTGTCGCCTTCGGTGATCATTACTAGCCACTCCGTTTTGTTGATTCTGTTTTGCTTATCTACTTTCATGTTGTCGTTGTCGTTTTGATTATTCTCGCAGACATTTGATATTCCCCACTCAGTTGCTTGGTTGCGTTTTTGGTTGGTTGGGAAGGGGGGAGGGGGTGCTGGTAGGAAAGTGAACTCTTTGAATGTAATTAGAGGAACTAGAGGGAAAGGGGCAATCTGAGGGGCAGAGAGCAAAAATGGGCATCCAATACATTACAGGATATTTACTGCATATGATGATCTGGCAGAATTTGTTTTGTCTATTTTCTAAATTTATGTGTCGATTTGTGTATGCAAGGTGATCAGTGAAGTGATCTAAAATTGAAGGGAAGGTGAAGGTTGAGAATTTCTTTGAGGTGGTCGGGACATTTTATCGCATATTGTTCGACTATTGCAAATTTTTACCACGCGATGTTGTTATTCATTAAGTTAGCTTCATCTATTTAGCGTTCTTTCTTGAAGCGATTTTCTCTTTTCATTCACAGCTTCACCTGTTTATTTCTATGTAATATGTGTGGTTGTTTTAGTTTATAAAGCTTCCAGATTTCATTAGATATTATTCGTTTTACCGTTTCTAATTTTCATATCTTTTCTCTATTTATAGCAAAATTTGGAAAATCTAATTCCAAATTTTCTAATGCAGCTGATGTTTTTAGCACATTTATAGAATGAGAGCGATGCATATCGACGGGTTTATATTGCAGCGCAATTTTCTAATGCTCAAGAATGCTAAATAGTTCAGCTGCAACAGAGATTTCGGAAATTAGATGCTTCCGAATTTTATATGTCGTGCAAACGTCGAATTTCAGGAAGCGGATTGTGATTGCTACCGGTGCAGTTCGCATTCCGTTGAACTTGTTTTTTTCTAAAATGCTTTTTTTTGTTATGCTTTTAGCCTCTTTGCACTCTCCTAGTAGACTTTCTTTGCGCATGGAAAATTGCGTCAGAGTTCTTCATTCTAAACCAAGTAAAAGCGTAGCCCCAGGCTTTTGGTACGGCCATCTTTGAACTTTATAAATTAGGTACTTAGAAATTTGAAATCACGAATTGCAAGAAATATTATCAGCTAGAATGATTTCTAACTAGATATCGTTAAAGCTATATGTTGTCTTTTGAGAAAACAGAACTCATTGATACATGTTGTAAGAAAACCATCGCGTTACAGGGTTTGCTTAGTTGAGATTACTTCGGAGTGACGTTCTCTTTGTTAGATTATAAAGACGTGCTATAGGAGAGGTGCTTGTTGCGATGGCTTGCGGTTATTGTTTTGCTGTTTGTTCGATAAGGTTCATCGTCCATACATGTCCCACAACATCTTGCGTGGTGTTTGTTATCTCTTTCCCACCCGTATCTATCTATGTGTCGTTGATGATCCCTGTTTTGACTACGCTTGCTCAAATGCGAAATGCTATAGCAAAGAAACGAGAGGAATGTTAAGGAAATTTTCATTTTTCGCTCTTTTCTTGAAAAACAATTGCGCAGAGTTTTTTTGATTTTCGAAGTTGTTTTGTTATGCGTATTATTCGTATTTAACGCCCATCTCTTCTTTCGTTCTTTGTTAAAATATTGTTGATTATTGAGAGGTTTTCAACGCATCAGCATGGTATTGTGTCACCTTTGCAGGAATGCCATTGAGGAACGTTTTTGAAGACACAGCGAGGTAATTCTGCAATGGGAGGGGAGGGAGAGTGGGCGATTGCATTGTTTAGGATGACCATCATAGTAATTGAGAGCTTAAAATTATTTCGGCATCTAAGTTGTCATTCAACTTTTAGAGAACAAACATCTTACATTCCAAATTTTTGTTCTTAATCAAAACTTGAGTCCACTAAACCACAGGAGTCGTGCTACTATGCAAATAGAATATAGATATTCGGAACGGAATTGCGGCTGTGGTGGTGCTCAGAGTGAATTTATGTCCACTAAACTTATTCCTGTAGTTATTGTGAACGACGACTTCAAACTGTGGGACATTCGCTACACACGTAAGTGTATACGCATAATGTCACAAAGGAATGTTCGTGCACGATTCGGTGAGACTGCACTGCATAAAAGTGCATAGAGTAGTGAAACGTGGACAGACTCTTCCCTTCCTACTCCCACCTTTCCCTTCCGGAAGTTGTTTTCAGTTCTCAAGGGCAAATTTTGCGACTCACAACTTGCAGTTGGAGGTAAGTTTTGTGAAAACTATGGGTAGCAGCCCCCGGTATTTTCATTGCAACTTAGCCTATATATGCGAGTTTTTGGCTGGTGGGGCATGATTATTCGAGTGTATTTTCAGTACAATAAAGGAAATAATATGCTGTCCCTTTGAAGCTATGTTCAGCTCTTCTTCGTTAGGCTACCGCCTCGTTTTCTGGGAATTTCCGGCACCTTTTTTTCTTGTTTATAAACATAAATTTCTTTCTTTTATGTATTTTGCAGTCCTGCCTAAGAAATATGTTATGGCGAGAGTCTAAGAATCTGGGAACTTTCAATCTAAAGAATTATATTCTTACGTGCAATCTATGTCTGCCTTTCCTCTAATCAGTTTCAATCTAAGAATGTGGGAAGCACACGATGAAACTTAATCGCAATGCGCGGGTTTGAAAGATCTGCAGATTTGAATCTCCACTTGGCTGATTCCACCTGTGTAAACAACTGACGATTAGAGCTGCTGCCACATTTGCATATGCAAAAGTATTTAGTCGTAGGGAGCTCACAAAAAACCATTTCTAGAAGCGGTCTATTTTTCTCCACCATCAAATGCTAATGCATCGCTTCGAATCACTATGGAGAAGATATACGTATTCTATCGCCCTATACTATGACACTTTCCCACTTCTTTATTGTTGTCATAGTTTTCACCCACGCGTTCCGACCGCTTAATCATACGAATCGTAGGGGTTGCATTCAAAACACTTTTGCCCATGAAGAAGTTTTTGATTTCTAAACTTTCTTTTAAGAGGGTCATATTGCATGAAAGAAAATATTTTTTTGGAGCGAGAAAAATTTCATTATTTATCTAGTGGAATTGTTCAATACAGCATGTAAACTATAAGCATTGAAAAGAGAGGCAGAAATTTCTGCAAAATTTTTCATCTTCTATCGACAAAAATTCATTTGCCAAGTCATAAATTAAATATTCACACAATTATATTCGTGTGAACATTCAACATGACCGTCTGTTCAAACTGCAATTGCTACGATTGAGAGGTTTTATATGAATCAAATGTTTTATTAATTGTTGGGTAAGGACTTTGATTTATTTTGCCGATAGCTTATTATTGGCCTTTCAGAAGTCGAGGAACGGTCATTGAAGATTTGAAATTAACTGAGGTCACCGAAAGGTATATGAAAGAGAAAAATCTACAACATATTAACGTCTTTATAGAACAGTAAACGCCACTGCAATTATGTTTTGTTATTTAATGTCGGAAAGAAATTTTTATAATTTTATGCGGAGAGCATCAACTACATTCAAATTCCAGTGGTTGCATTATGTGTTCGCCATATTATTTCCTTTTGTGCATATATGCCTTATCATAATAGGTATGCAACTAAGACAGAAAAGTATTAGAAAGGACTTAACGAAACGTTGAAAAAAAAATTGATAAACGACGATTAGGTTGGGAAAGATTTGACAGGGCGTCTTTGATGGAATGGAGAACTGTTCAATTTGAGGCAAGCAAAATAAAAAACAATTCTGGAACCTATATAAACGAAAAGAAGTGCAATTTAATGCATTCTTGAGAGATTCAACAGTAACTGTTTTCAACATATCGCCTGTTTTGAGAGCGCATTGAACAATAGAAGTAACAAGAACTCTTTATTCAAAAAGCAAAGAAAGATTTTAATAGCAATTGGCTTCATTGAATGTTTTTTAGAAGAGCTTTAATCAACTTTGGAGCTTTAACTAAAATTCTATTATGAGAAAATGGCAGTGCATTATTAGCCAGTTGAATATTTTAGTGTGAAGAGTAGAAATACTATGCAATATTCTCCAACACATATTTGAATTAAACTCTCTAAGCATAACGGATAGTTCGTCTAAATGTGTAAACATTGGAAATTCTTTTCTAAATTTTGTAAACTGGTATAACGCTATCTAGTTTTGCCGTTTCGAATCGAAATATTGATGAATCTTCATCGTTTTCTTCATCACGCCAAATTCACGTGCAAAAGAGGAGCAGTTTTGAACGTTTTGAGCAATGCACATTACCGACTTGAAATGAACAATAGATACATTTAAAAGTTAACTTTAACGAGTCATGAAGCGAATAGCCTTGAATTGAATATCGTATACAACAAGTGAAATCATCAAAGCATTTTTCTTTGTCTTACTTGTGGAAATTATTGTTGTTGAGCTTTTTCCCGCACAGCAGTTGTTTGTCAGTCTTTAGAATATGTTCGCAACTTGTGTGGTGCATTTTTTTGTGTTTATATCGATGTGCTAAACGTTACAGAAGGAAACAAAATGAAGCCATACGTCGATCGCTTTATAAGAGACGTGTGCCTATTTGTTATGAATGTGAGAATGTGTAACGGAAGCGTTTCTTTGAGCGGACGCCTCTATAAACGGTGTTCTCAAAGTTGTGCGATGTCATTGCTCGTTTCGCATGAACATATAAGCTTTCTCTAAATAACGCTTTATTGAACAATGAAAGGAGCATTGTGTTGGATTTGTTGAGATGTTAATAGATTGTTTTTCGTTAGGCTTCAAAGTTGATTTAGATTCAGTTGTTTTGCTTTGCTGTATATAAAAAAAGTGGAAATTAAATGCTTGTTTTAGAGGGTTAAACGTAGATAACGTTGGTGTGAATACCGATATCAATATTTTACCACTTATAAATAATAAGTGAACTTTTTCAGACTTCGCACTACAACCGCACTGTGTCTCCGTATGTGCACGTGTGTCTGTCTGTCTGTTTGCTTGCTTGCCTATCCATTCGGCTGTCACGAACCAGAAAAACAATGACGATAAAACTTGCTAACTATACTTTAACTTCGTAACCTAGATTGGATTTCATTCTGAATGAATAGATTCACTGAGTTATATGAGCGAGCATGAAATATAACGGTGAATATTCACGTGCAACTATTATCGTACGTCTCATGACGTGTAATCCAAAAAGGAACATTTTGATAACGCTTCCCATAGCGATTCGATTTAATATGATAGTTCATTGCTATGCATTGCATCGTTATTTTTCACTTTATATTCGCGTCTCAATTGGATGCGAATTCAGAAGTAGCAATTGTTGCGATCTTGCTTGCTAGGCTACTTCGTTTATTGTTTCAACGATGGAATAGGGTGCCTCTTTGTTGTCATCAACAAACACATCGGCTATCAATAAGTCCTCTATCTCTTGTTATCACCTCCGTCGTTTTTCTTTCGAAATTTAATGCACATATCATTTCATAGGTCTAGTTACTCTTACGAGTCTTTATTTATACGAAACAAGCGACGTCACTCAGCATTAAATTATACCAACAATTGCGTTGAAGTCCGACTTCTCTTAAATTTAATTGTGAAAATTGTTCAATTTTAATGATTTGCACATGAACGATTGATTTACTTTTTCACGCATTGGCGAATTTCAATGAAAGTTTGTCTAGAGGATGTACAGTGGGAAATGAGTTAGAGTGAATGCTTGGCACAAATAATCATCTTTACTCCCATGAAACGATGACAAATCGCCCTTTTAATTTATTACCATCAATATAATTCATTATCATTTAATTCATTACCATCCTCAATGATTTAAGCATCAAATATTTCAGCATCTATCGTTTTGTGAGCACTCCAACATCGTTGTTTATGAACGAATTTCACATATTTTTTCACATTACGATATACCAATAGAAGTGGGCAAAATGCCAGCTGAAGTGTGCTATTAGGCGATCAAGTGCTCCGAGCAACAGTTTTGATTTGAGATACGTGTGTTTCTAACGTCGTTTTTTATTAGCGAAATAATTACTCCATAGCAATTCAAGTTTTTATCATATACCAAATTTGTTCATTGGTCACTTGAACTAGTTGTAGTGATCACTTAACCCAAATCAACACTATATAGGTTATGTTTTCATATTTCAGAACGTACAATGTGTTTGGAACTTGCTTAAAAATAATTACACAGGTTGCTTCTTTCCATGGTGGCATAGGCCCAGAGATCATTGTTTTGGGATTGTGTAGGCATTTTAATTGATGAACAAAGGGATGATTTTCAATTGTTTACGTGGAATTGCCAATTTTAGGAAAACTTTTTACATAGATAGTCATTTGATTCACATTTTCTAGGAATATTTCTCCCCAGCTGCTCTAATTTGACAAATTTTGATGATCCATAAAGGATGTTTAATACCCTCTAATGGCCAATCTCTTAGAAATATGCTTTCAGAGATCTCAATGTTAATTTCAGGTGTATTTTTCATCCTCAAATTCCAAAACTACTTCCGCGCTTTATTTCCTGTAACAGCAGGTTTGAGAACTTATTGATTAATGCAATCATATGAGTTCGTCCCATAAGATAAGCATTAATAATCTCTCACCAACTTAAACAAAGGCAGCTCTTTTTTTTTTCAACAATCCGCCCTCAGCATCTACAAACTGTTTCAACAACTGTGCCGTTTTTATGTTTTGAAAATAACGAGTGTTATACATTAGGCAATGTTGCATCATTTTATAAAAATATTACAAATTCTACATCGTATATGCTTTTTTTCGAATTTAGTATACCATTTGCGTACCATTTGTTGTCAGTATCCTATAGAAATAGAGTGTATTTTTATCAAGAATCAATATGGGTACCTGAAAATGTTGATGCTTTGATGGTTTAGCCATTTCTAATCGGATTATGAAAGCGCCGTTAATCGATATGACCGCGAAACTTACGTTCATTTTACGGATGCAGTATTCACGTTTTCCATTCTTTAACATTTTCTGTAAACAAAAAAGTTTTTGCGACATAAAGGAGTCTGCTATCAGCGTTTGTGAGTACATGATTGTTTGTGCTTGTAAACCGGCATCGTTGATTTTTTACAAATTTCCAAAAACAGTTGAAGGCCAATTAACTCACTTTATAAAACCTATACTAAACTCATCTTAAATTGTTTTTTATGCGAAACTTAAACCGACTCTTCATAAATTAAATTAAAAATTTTCTTGCTTTTTTTTAAAAGTTTTCAAGGCTCTGTTATTTCAACTTTTTTTTAAAAGTTTTCAAGGCTCTGTTATTTCACATAATTCGAAGCATACTTCAAATGTTTCAGAGAAAATTCACCTGTCAAAAGCATATTTACTCTTATAGAAATTCAAGAAGAAGTGATTTAAGACTGTGACAACATCATGCGAGAATAGTTTTTTTGAAAAACTTTGCGCTATCGGTGGCATTGCCGTTGGCATGAATTACTATCATTCAAACGAGAGTAAAACTTGCGGTGCAATTTTATTCTGCAATTGGCTGGATGGAGCCGAAAGCGTTTTCTAAAAAGTTCATACAAGTTATGAGCTACGAACGGTCCCCTTGAATATTGATGCAACCGGTTAAGCGTAATTGAATCATTGATTTCACCGCTAGTGAAATCAGAGACCACGTCCATAGCAATAAGAATAACTTATCAAAACTGCAGCCGTCATCGAGAAAGTTGTTACGGTTAGCACAAAGAAACAAAGAAAAATTTCTCAACGGGTCGCAAGCTAATTTCCTTCGATCGTTGAGAAGTTTATCACATGATAGCAGAATGATACACTTTTATTCTAGCAACTCATCATTTCGTACTACATTCTCACCCTAACTTGTTCATGCATCGGCCACTTTGGGCGCCTTGTTTTTTCCTGCATTTTGTCATCGCTGCAATATTTTAGCTTACGTTAATTTAAGAGCTGCAAAATTTAATGTAAACCGAAAGCCTTTCCAAAAAATTGTGCAAACAATTGCGAAAGTTTTCCGGATAGAGTTCTAGGTTTTTAATATAATTATATTTTTGGAAATGAGCCGTCCGCTTAGGAGTGCTTGATGCGAATAAAAAGAATGAAAGATCTTAGCGCACTTGCAAAAAATACGAGAAAACTCAAGAAAAATTCGGAAAGAATTGCTCAGGAAAATCTAATTTCCTTGAAGTAAATATGAGTCAAGCAATGCTGCGATTAAATTTCGTAAAATTTCGTGTCTGGAACTTTTGGCCTAATACTGCGAGTACATATTTTCGTCTTAAAGCATGTTCTTTTTAAATCTTTTGAAAATTACGGCGGTTTATTCATAGTTAAAACGCTGCATCACTTCCTTGTCTACGTAATAATGAGTGCTATGATGTATGTTTTATTATTTCACTCATATCCGAAGCATTTGTGTAGTTAGATAGCTGGAATGTGTATATTGAATGTTGAAGTATGTTTCAATATTCGTTTTAAATGCGGGACTGGTTTATGGCCGACTTTGTATATGAAAATTTTACTGCTTAATTAAGAAACGTCGGCACTGACAAGTCTAATCGATCAGAATGTTTTTTTTGGACATTTAAACGTGTCTCTATTCCTTATGATCTTCAGTATTTGCTTTCGTTAACCACCTGTTGGGTTTTTAAATGCAGCTTTCTTTATCGTATAAATAAAGATTCAGAAATTGCATTCAGAAATTTTGGCTAATTTTTTATTTCTGCCACCAAGTGCTGAAAAATCTGGCTAAAAACATTCGTTCAAGCATACTAATGGTACAAGGATAGGTGCGAGCTAGTAGGAAGTATGGTTAAGACTCTGCGCAATGTACATTTAGTACAGGTGGACGATTATACTTCGCAAACGTTCACACCCATGATATGTGGAACTGAAAGAAAAACTAGAAGAAGCTGCAATTATTTCCTCTTAAAAGAAACACATTCGATGCTATGAACATTTTCTCAATTGAACCATTCAACAAAATCACGAAATCCATCACTGCATTATCTCTCATATATCACTCGCCATCAGCCTTTTTTGATCGAATTTCTCATGGTAGCGAAATCAACACATCGTCTTCAAAAATGCAAAAGATAGCCAGAATAACGTAAACAACTTCTTTCGTATTGCCTTGGTCATTATCACCTTTTTATGTACTTTATATTCGTTCAAAAAAGTGCAGTATGGCGTTGAAATGTCCATCCGGTAGATGCTTTCTTCCTCCGAATACTCTATTATAGCCAAAAGAGGGGTAATGATGAAATTTATTGGGTTGAATATCTGAGATATTGGCATCTAATTGACTTATGCAAACTGTCTCGCACTCTTTTTCGAGACACGTTATAGACGAATTTTGGTGTGAATGACGATATCGTTTCATATGGTGACATTATTTTGTTTGTTTATTATTGTTGATCGCTCATTTACCAAATTGACCGTTCAGGCGTGGAAATGCAGAGGCGCATATCGTGCCAGCGCTGATGCGCTTTGCTAGTTCGTTTTGCAACGCAACCGACGGAAGGTGCATGCAAATTTTTTAGCACTTTCAGGTGCCTATAGACTATTATTTTAGCATGAAATTGTCTTTGACGTTGGTTTATGGCGTGTCATCAAAACAACGCGTTTGCTCTATCACCGAGTGCATCCGAGATGAATCGAACCACAATTATTACCTTTTATACCAAATACATTTTTGGCATCATTACAAAACCTCTGCACTTATAAATCTTTACAAAGCGAGTTGTTATAGTGATATCATATCTGTACGCATATTACCGCCGCTGAGATATAGAAGGCTACCGATCGGATGCTGTTCGACAGTGACGGTAATCGATCGAGAAAATTTTTATGTGAAAGCCAAACTTCAATCGGTTTTTATAAATCGAAATCTACTTGGCATCTTTTCTCTTCTTCGGCTGCAGCAAAAATTCGCCACATTTTAGAGAGGAAAATTGATTGGAAATGGAGTTCGATTTTAACCGAATATTTTGTTCGGTTGCCAGCTCAACGAAATCCCATTCGGTTAATATCACTAACGTTTAGGAGTGTTATATGAAAGTGCATATAAAGCGATTTGCAGCCATCAGAAAATCAGCGTCAGAATATTTGTAAAAGTATTTCTTACGAATGATATAATGGGCAAACGACTGAAAATCGTTACAAGGTTTAATGCCGCAGAAAATTTTCATACTTCAATTTTATTTTAAACAATTGTAAATTAATTTTTATTTCCCTCATCTCTTATTGAAGCATTCATCGCTACAAATGTTTCTATGAGTTAGCAGTTAAGTAGAAATTATAGATAATGTATGAATGATAAGATTGCTTCATGAGAATAGTTTATGAGCTAAAAATGGTTGTTAGTGAGTTTGTTTGTGGTGACGCGAATGTACTTTCACGCGAGTATTGCATGGTTCGTCGATTGAACGAAGACCACACTAATATTTACGCATTTTCATCTCGCACTAACTCCTACTTTCCTTGCATCCTTGCAACTGTTCGAAAATCCGGTTATTTAAATGAACGATGGTGTCTGAGAACATTTCACTACCTTTCTCTTACTCGTGTTTCTGTCGCAACGTTCGAAAAATTGTTTTCATCACCTCTTTAACTTTTTTTTTATTGTGAACTCATTCTCGTATACATCATTAGGGTACCTTTTGTTGTCCTCTTAGATGGTTGAAAGTGTGTAATAGGTTATGGCTTTTTTATTGTTGGATGATTTAATCAGAGCATATGATCCCTAATCAGAAAAATCTGTTAATCACAGCATGTATCATCCTCTTGAAACGAATACGACTAATCTCTACTTCTTAGGATTAGATTAGAATAGATTAGAATACTTGATAGGAATGTTGTTAATGAATGGGCTAATAAATAGTTTCTGGACGTTCTTATATCTACTACTAGGCGCATTAGTTGAGAGTTGTTGAATCGATTATTTGAACTTGTTTATATTTTTGTTATTAGTTGGAGAATGAGTCCTTTTAGTATTTCAGCTTATTGACAGCCATAAATAATAAAGCTGTGCAAACGGTGCGCATTGTTCGCTTATCAAAGACATTGAAATGGCATCTTGATCAATGATGGAAACGATACTCCGAACTTCGATCTTCCATGTAGAATGAAGAGTTCTCTGATCCAACCTGTGCTCCAAAATATTTCACAACTAAGAACTTTTATACTCTCACAGAAAATAATATTTTTGAATGTGTGACAATGCTACTTTTAGCGATGTTTATTTTTGTGACATACTGCTAATAGCAAATCCGTCACAGACATCGCAAATATTTCCCTATTCAAACATCCTACATCGCAAATTCTAGAGAGAGTTTGAATTTATCGATCGTCGAACCCCAATTGTTCTGTCTTGCAACGATAGCATCCGAACGTAGAGTGGAGGCAGTTCGATATGTTGAGTGGTTTAATTAAAAGCCAAATTCATGTTGATGTGTACGATCTCTGTTTGCCATCGTTACTTATACACATTGACGAAGTTCACCGGGAACTATCAAAAGTATTTAAGAATTGGCAACGTTTATTTTCAAGATTCCCGTTAAAATAAAAATACTTTGAAACATCTCCACTATCCCATATTTCAAATTTGTCCTTATTTTTATCCATATTTCAATAATTATATATTCATATTAATTCATATTAAAAATATTTCAAATAAAAATAAAAATTTTTGCAAATATGATCTGCATAAGTCACGAGAAATTTCTTCAAAGATAACGAATTGCTGTGAACTTTGGCGAATATTCCGTCAACAAACTGTTGCTGCGATAGGCTGAATAAAGATGAAGTTTTTTCAACGAGTTATTGGTACACAGATGCCCTTAATATTCTCGCTTAATAGTTCGCAGTTGCCCTTTGCAGAGATGGTAGCTATTGCGTGACCGAAAATATAGAGGTTATGTTCTAAAAAGCGATGGGCGCCTTTATAAGCTAATTTTTAATTAAGAAAATTCTAGCAATAAAAATAGCCTTTAGAATTATGCTTTATAACAAATACATCGCCTGTTTTTTGAAATAACATTGAATCAATATGCATATTTTGCTCTATTATAATATTTTGACTCTGTAAATGTGTAAAATGAAAGTATTTTACTTCATTATTGTAGGTTTGTAATATTTAAGTAGCCAGCCAACTTCACACCATGCAAATGCTTTATGTGTATGTGTATCTTTCAGTCCAGTGGTATCAACTCGAGAACTACCGAAGCTAGAGTTAAGAAATTTTGTAAACATATTTCACATCATAAGATAATCTGTTCTATAAAGCGCACTGATCCATCAGCCATGAAAGAAGATATAGACCTTTGAGCAAGGGGAAAAGTTTGATATTATTCTGGTCACAGAAAAATGCAACTTTTTGAATGATTAATCTATATCAGTTGAAATGTAAACGGAATTATTACGCAGAGGCTAAATTCTAGGAAACTGTTTGCTGAGGGGAGCAGCAAACAAAAGCACATATCGTGCCATTTCCTTCGGCATTCCATAAATTTTGCTCATCGTTGATTTATTGAAGAATCTTTTTGCGAATCGTTGCAAAAACGCACTAGAACAATATAACATATATGTTGAGTGGATTCACTTCATAAGTGGTAAAGAATTTCGATGCGTAAAGTCTGCACTGCTCAATGATCTTTTATCCTCACTTCGGCTTCTGCCAGTCTTCTGATTGATCTTTGTGAACTGGTTAATCACTCTATCACTTCGACTAATCTCTCGACTGATTCTCTGCATCAGTTGTTGACAGTTGAAGGTTCCATGAAATTCGTGCATCATGGTCAACTGCGGCTAACAAATGAATTCGCTAAAGAAAGTTCATTTACCCTGATCTCATAGCAGCGCCATTATTTTGTGCTTTATCATGTTTTTTGAGTGTTCGGTCAATAGATAATCAAGTAATCCGAAATAGAAAGACGCATATCGTTCCAATGATGCGGTTTTTGCATTTGTTTGGCAAATTTTGCATCAGCGAACAGAGTTTCGCACACCTTTCTTTTTCGCTAATCAAAGGTTTCATTAATCACCCATATGTAACGCAAAGCAGAATCATCCATATCGTATAAAAATGAATGTGCATGCATATGTTCCAATTATTCACCATTTAGTGTTGGAACGCATAATAGCATTTGCTATTTTGCTGTATTCTTTACTTTTATATCAATCAATAAAATGGTAAAGAGCAGACGAGGAAATCGCCGAAGGTGACTCCGACATTTTATTTAGGAGAAACATTTGCAATCTTTGCTGAACAAATGCATTAAAATTTCGTAATGTGTAGCGAATTTTTGAAAACTTTGACATTAATTTTGCAAAAGTAAATACTTGTAGATTTTTCGATTGCTTCTGCTTAATTAAGAAATTATTAATATTGAGAGAATTATTTAGAGACTGCGAGGAGAAATATGAAGATTTTGCCTAGAAATCTGCTATAGATAAGACGTTTGGGAATGGATGCGCAATTTGCATGAATTGTGACTATGTGGGTGACGAATCAGTTGGAAGCGAGTGATTGCTGCTGATCGTTGAAGTCATTGCAAATAACGGAAGACATAAATAGGTTAGTAATGTTGACAGAATAAGGCGGGTGTTATTCGGCAATGAAGTGAAGGAAGTAAAAAGGAAACGAAGGAAGAAACTAGTCCTGCATTGCTCAATTGATGAGGAATGCCGACATCTTCTCTTTGACGAATCTTTTAGCATCACGAAGTTGCGCGCTACTTTTGAAGAAAACGGCGAGATCAATTACGGCGAACGAGTGATCCTCGAGACGACCCAATAAAACGAGAATTTCAGCTCATACTCTTTCGAGTAGAAAGTCTAAGCAAAAATCAAAAGTACGTATCGACTATTTTGAATTCCATGAACTCGAATATCGGAAAAAGTTGAACTATATCGTAAACTAAAACTGCAAGCTAGGAGAATCAGTAGTAATTAGTGAATATTAACTAAAATGCTGGCAGCAGGTGGTAGTTCTCAAAGAGCGAATAGCTCTCATATATTGTCATTGGAAATTGTGTGTATGGAAGTTATACCTATTGCTAGCTTTGCATATTTTAGCAGGTAATCTGCTAGATGAAGCACAATCTGCTATTGTAGATTGACAGGTGGACACATATACAAACTGATAGGCTCAGTAATGTTGTTTCTGCTTATTCAATTTTATGGTTTCCGCCTATGACGTTTTCTTCCTATCTGCTCATATTCATAATAGTGATTTTTTGTTTTGCTCGATGCTATTATAATAGATGATACTGCTTGTAGTCTAGACAGTGTTATTGGGGCAAAGTGCATGGCTGATTAAATATGCTTTGTGCTCTAAAAAATTGTCTAAACCAAGAGGCTAAATTTAGCAAATCTTAGATTAAAATAACGGGAAGTAAAATACTAATTGATTTAAAATTTATAAGTGATTTCACCTTGCTATAGGGTTTCTCGTTCTCATTATTTCTCCTCATATGTCTAACCTTTGCTAGCTTTTTTTTGTGAGAAATATTGCTCTTTTCCAACATGATTTGTTTGCACCAATTTTTCTATTCATCAACTATTTTATTATTTCTAGATTTGAAGAATAAGCATATCACGACTGAATTTGCTTCATTCTTTTTCGTTTCCGCTAATCTCTTGATTAGATGCGCATCAGTTTAACCACCTGGTATATCCTGTTAGGCTCGATCGCTATCTTAAATGGCTTAATCTCAAGTCCTTATCATTAGAGTCATACTTTGCACGTTTTATACATTTTTATTACATTGCACTGCAGTTGTTCAGCATCCTCTACCCTGATTGAGAAATAAATTTATTCGCTCCTCTTACATATGCACTTCGCAACATTCGCTTTCCCTCTCCATCCCCATCCCATCCCAAATCACCCAACGCCAATTTTCAAGGTTCTTTTCCTTTACAGCAATTCCGCTTCAAGCTCGTCCTCGACACAGCTGTTATCTCTACTGCAAAAAAAAAAAGCAAAATAAAGTAAATTGCAAACACTCAACTCAACCTAATGCTAACCTAATATTTAACTTCGAATAATACAAAAGATAGAAATTTTCTGTTCATTGGCGAGGAAAAGATTCGAAATTACTAACCCTCGTGCAAAACATCTTACTTGTAAAATTTCAGTGGGCGAGTTCCGTTTTGAAAAGAACATCTGTTTGTCTGTGTTCAGACATTTTTGTTTATCTGTCTGTTTGGTTTGGACCATTGAAGCCGGAAATACGAACTACAGTGAGGTGCAGTCTCATCAAGTGTAGACCTCTCGCACTAAATTTTAAGTTCCTTTGGAACAAAAGTTTTAGATCATAAAACACCTTTGAGAACTTGTATGGATTTTGTTACTGATAGTGCTGCATTCAAAAACGTGCTAAGTCGATAAATACGAGTTTTTTTGAATTTTTATGAGAGCAGCATTAACCGTTCACAGAATTTTGGAAGCACACCGATGTGCATTTCCATATATTTCATTATTAAACGACAGTTTATGAAAAACTGGCTCATGTGATGAACACGACTGCAAAAGCTAATATTCTGCTATCAACTCTTAACGGGCTTCTCCATTTATTTTAAGCAGAGCGGCTCAACAGAAACGTGTATTAGTGTCGGTATTGCAAACAACAAGTAGATAATTTTAAATACTTGCATATTTTTCTCATGCAAAAGAACGTGCAAATACAAAAAGCCTACACAAGTGATGGCGGTAGAAAAAATTGTAACACCAATTTGCACAATTTCCTATGTTCCTTGTTTACTCATGATCGCTTTAAGTCTGTAGTTCTTGTTCATAGTTTAATCCTATTGTATTTCGTTTTCAACAAACTGCGAGCTTTGTCTAGTTGAGAAGGACTTACCAATTTTGCCTATGTCGAATTTAATTCATAATGTGCTTTGTTCAAATTTGTACGCTTAAATGAGCTACAATGCCTGCACTCATTTGAGGAAAAGTTGTGAAGAGTGCTTTGAACAGTTCTTAAGATTGACTTCTTGTGTAAGCACAACATCACGTTTTTTTCGTAGACAACCCTCTTGCATTTCTCATATACTGTTTGCGTCAATGGTGAGCATATGTTCTTCAGGGATGCCGCTTTTTCAGCCTAAAGAACCTGCCATTAAACTCTGCAAGGCTTCTCCTACCACGTGTTCTATTTATTCCCCTGATCTCACGACATAACTTCAGTAGATCCTATCTCCATTAAATCCCTTCCTTCTCCTTATGGCCTTCTGCTCTATTAAAGCTAAGCGTGATCTTCTCGAGATGTTGTTTCAGTTTCCGAATATCTTCTAAGTTCATCCAGTGAGAGAATTTGAAATTCAACTCGACTTTCTCCTACCTACTGCCGTCTACTCTGTTTAGGTAGTGAAACCAGAGGTATCTAAGAATCCTCAAACAATGGGATAACGATTAAAGGATCTGGCTCTCTGCATGAAAATTCAACTTATATGAGGATGCTACACAGAATGAACTGCTTATAAAATTCCCCACAGGAATCGCTGCAAATTTTTAGTATAGAGAGATCTATCAAATGAGACAGCAATATCGTAACCAATGAGGTCATATTTAAAATAGCACGACTCCGAAAAAATATTGGATGCCTGTTTTTGCTGTCATCTGGAGAAATTACTGCAGCGAAGGTTGTGCCATTTTCGAAGCGCATTCTGTTTGCACACTGCTTGATGCCACATTTGAGATTTAGATGCTTGAACGGCATTTCAGTGAAAGCCCCTGAAAAAAAGTATATGACCATAAGCCTTAATGAACACTGCAGGCAATCTCATTTGGTTCGTTGAAACGCTAATCTCATATGGCGTATTGAAAGGCTCCTAATGAAAAAAAATACCCCACTGGTTGTTCATGCTCTAAAAAACATGTCCTTTGCAAGGTCACTTCCGTCCGTTCCATCCGGTTTTTTCCTTTTTTTTTGCGGCTCCTAGTCATCCTCAACTCACCTGTGACAAGAAGGAACAATTTAGAAAAAGCTTCAATGACCACTACTCTTCCTTCTTTTCACTATCTATTGCACAGTTGACGGCCTGGCAAAATCTGTTCGTTAATGTCGTCGTGTTTGATGATCGAATAAAACATCTTTCTTGTTCGATCTTAACGAGCCAAACTGAAAAATGAAACCACTCGATACACAGACGTGGCGTTGTCAGAATGAGCTCTTGCTGAAAAAAAAAACATCAAAATATGGAAACGACGCCTAATCTTGCCCTTAGAACCGACCAATTATAAGAACCAGCATATAAATATACGTTTTTCTGCCGCAGTTGACCGATTATACAGCCAGTTTTGCATGTGTAAATTCTATGGCAGTTATAGGCATCAGTAACAAACACTCCAGTGCCTAGAAAATTTTATGCTCCCATCTTCAACAATCCTCGCCTTCTTCCGCAAAAGTTCCTAGAAATTGCATAAAACGCAGAGTTCTTCCTTGGATGTGGACTCAGTTTTTCAACATTCTACTCCTTGAATGTGGATGCAAATTTGCATCATATCCAGAAACATCTGAACTAAACACATATGTGCATGTTTATAGGAGATGAAGAAACTCCCATTAGCAAGCAATTCAAAGGACTGCACTTGTGAAAGTACACATTCACAGTTGCACGATGATCGATGATGCCGCATAGCGCTATGTTGGCTAACAAGCTGACAGACCGCACATCCTCTCTCAAATGCCTCTCAGTGCACACTCTCTCTTCCACAAAAAAAAAAAATCGCAGCTTGCAATTTTTTCGTTTTGCAGACATCGGCTGCCTCCTTTCGTTGTGAGGACTCTCTAGCCATCAATACGACTGCTTCACTGTGTTCCTGAAATAGTCTATGATGGCTGCACATATCGGGCACTCTCACTGACTCCATGCAATATAATCATTCTGTCGCGTACTCAACGTCATCCTTCCAGAACATGATGAGTCGATTGAGGTCGTACGTGCCAGTTGAGGCAGTTCGTTGAGCAATTTTTCCACTCCCTCCTCAATTTTCAACGCTCACTTCGAGTACGTTGGTTGGTAGTATTACAGTCTAAAGCTGACAGAGTATGGAGTATGAACTTTTCTACAATTTTTTTTTAATTAGCCAAATTTTTCTCAGATATTGAATTCTTTTTTTTTTCGAAATTGATTTATATTATCTAATTTATATTATTCAATTCAGTTAACCAAATGTTCAATATTATGCGAATATTCAAGATCACAATAAGCAGCGATGCCTTCGGAAGAAGCTGTAATGAAGGTAAAGGAGATATTGTAATGAAAGCAACGAATTTCTCGATCATATAACTTCACTTTGTCATTCACAGACTTTCCTATGTGCACAAAAATCATAATCTGCTTTAATCTTTCAATTTTTGGATGCCGTTTACATAATGATTTCCTAGACTATAAGCCAATAAACCATTAATCGTTTTAATATGCTTTATCATTTTATCACTTCGATTTCACCGCTTTTTATGCACTTTTCACAAATATCTCTAAAAGAAGCATTCTTCATTCACAAGTTTAACATTGATTCCACCATTCCTGACATTCGATAGAGTTTAATTTATTCTATACGGTGTGTTTTCATAGAATTTCTGAAAATTTCATTCCACTTCGTTAAACATCGGTTTTTATATCATATTATTGCACAAGTGCATATTATTTGCGTCAACATTTTACATTGAAATTTCACTGCCATTATCACTCTGAAGAGAATTTTTCGAGCAATTTTTCGGTGTTATTTTTGAGCCAATGCACGTAACCACTAATCGATGCATTCGGGGGAATTCAGCGCAATGCTAACATCAGTGCCTCTCATCGTTTCAGTTGAGCGTTTACTTCATACATTTTTTAGCATTGTTTGCCGCATATTTGATAGACGTTTAATGCTTGATTTAACATTTGCTAATACGGCTTTCATAAGTTCATATTGAGCTGGAAATTTTTTTTTCGTGATAAAACATCATCGATACTGCCTCAGAGCTATATCACTGATCAGTTATATCAAAATTTCATCGACATTGCGTCGGAGTCGCCTAATGGCGACTCCGACGCATTGTCGATGGAATTTCGCAGAATCGATTAAATTTACCTATTTTATTGTTCCATGCAAAAAAAAAAAAAAAACTGTTCATTTATATACGTTGCTTGCTTTTTCTCTTCATACGATTTCGCGCTCACTACCTGTGACCAATTATTCAAGGATTAACATTTTCTCGTAGTCGCAATATTTTTTTTTTCACTTTCCTGTATCGTCTATTTGTTTGTACATGTATTTGGTGCTCCTGAATCAGAGAATCTAAGGCTGTAGAACTTATGAGTGTATTCTACATCAATGGGTCACTACAGTTATTCAGCTTCATTCCGGTTGATCATCTTCTTTAGGGATGGTTTGCATTCTATTTGCCATGAAATTCGCAAATCCATTTTGTGCTGTAAATGATAGGGGTCCGAAATGTGGCCTCAACCAGTATATACGCAACAAGCCTAACTTTTTGGCTCAAGACTAGTATAACTGGTTCGAGTAATACAGAAGCAGATCATTCTGATTATAACTCTGGCCATTGCTTCTTTGAAGATTTCTGCTATTAGTTGTTCGATTTCCAAAGAACAAAAAGCACACATCGTGCAATCACCCTGTCGTATATCCTCGATTGTTCCACTAAAGTCTTCAGTTGACACATCAACGACAGCTGCTTCGAAGTGTTTTTTGTCCTAAGGAGTACTTTTGATTTAATTTCCGATTCCATGTTCCCCATTTATGTGTTATAGGTTCATGTAATTAGCGATGTTAATATACATTATTATCGTCGCACTTCTCGTAAATTGAAAGATTTCAAGTTGAAAAATTTCCCCATTCTCCTTTAATTTTTCTCTTTGGTTTTTCTTCGCATGACAGTTTTCCTGATGACTCTTATTTGGAAATTGAAATTGGGATCGCAACCATTGCTAACAGTCTGTGAATTAATTTCTTGACTCCTGTTTCGTTTGCTTGACTTCTTTTACTTCTGTCTCATCTCCTCTTTTTTTTCATGCTCACAAAGATTTTTTTCAGTGCATTTTTCCACTTTTAACTTCCTTTCAAATTTCTCGGTTATCTCTCTTCAATATTTTCTTCGTTTTGCTGTCTAAAAACCAGTTTTCCACTTCTTTTAATTTCAGACCCTATTAGTCGTTCTAAATTTTTTACCTGTCCATATTTCGGCATCATCTTCATTTTTCGTTTTAAAAATTTAATTGAAGGAATTGGTTTGATGTAGTCGCTGTCACGAGGGCAGCCTATTCACTCTATGCTTTGAATGAATAAACACATGCAAACTGAGAATGAAAATATAGGCATTCAGACGATATTCGATGTGAGCAGTTCTATGAATCGCCGCTCAGTGAATGTTTCGGTCTCACACCGGAAACCGTTGTTTGCTTTCTTTATCTATAACGACAGTGAACATCGATATTACATTGCATTGTGTATTACTGCTATACTTAAAAGTATTGTGAATTGAGAATTTCCATTATTTTAGTTGAATAGTGATGTAAATCACATCAAATTGCTATCATCGTCACGAAATAGTCAATTCTCTTAAGCCGAAAGATTTTGGATTGAAAAGTTTGAAATGAACAATCTTGGTATTTTTGCATTGATACACGCATATCGAAATGGAATTCGGTTTTTTTTTGTTCATATTGATTGATATCGCGTTATGTTTTCTTACTATTACTGATATCACTGATACTGTTGAGCATTAAATTTGGTAGAGTATAAACCAAGTTTACTGCACTAATTTTAGCGGTTCTCGATTTGAAACTACCGAATAGATAGATATGCAAATGCATATCTACCTATTCGATGTTTTATAATCACAAGTCTCAAAAGTCACAAAGTCAAAAGTCACAAAAGCCTCTGATGCTACTTTTCATCACCGGAGATCATTGCCACCCTTATCAGCGCTCAAATATTTCTTCAATGGAGTCGAAATTGATCTCTGCTAGTTTGACAACTACGAAATTTATGCACCTCGATTTCTCCATGAAAATGGTGAATCGCAATTTTTTCAAGATGGGAGCCCGTCACTTGCATGTAATTCTTTTACCTGATGCTATTACCACCATAGTTCGGATCCGCAGCCATGTAATCCGAGTCTCTTAGTCTAAATATCTGAGCTATAACTGATTTTTTTCCCCGATTTTTAGTATTATTCGATTTACCTATGATTTTAAGGAGATCGCCTTCCAAGCTGTCAATATTATTCCTCCACGTCACGCTAATCTAAATAAATAAAATCGTTTAATCTGATCCTTAAATCGAATAGTCCTGAATTCATCAGAAATATAAACATAAATAAGAAGTAAAAAATCGAAAGCCTTAGTGCGCATTTTGTCTTTCGAGGTCTTTATCCTATGGACCAGTGACCAACCATGCATATTCGATCGCGTTCTTTAAGAGTTAAAGAGAGCGCTGAGTGCGATCATTGGTACTGAAGAGGAGCTATGAAATTTGCATAAAATAGAAGCAGTAATTTTTATTTAGCAGACTCGTCTGATAATTAAAATTACTAACCGAAATGAAGAATGTCAATATTTCGCTCGTTGATTGAACGACCAACCATTCATTTTATAGTCTCTTTTGTTCAATTTTCCATCCTTTTCTTTAATTGTTTTACTTATTTCTTCGAATAGATTGCAATAAACTTGCTAAATGCTACTGCTAGTTTTCTCTCTGCAGATATGCGCATTAGTACTCATTATTGAATATGCTTGACAAACGAGTTATCAACAGATTTTCTTCGAATGTTCGAAATCACCTTCCATTACTGGATATAATCTTCCGTTTCTGCTAATTTCATTGACCTTTTTTATGCTGGGAAAAACAATCTCTGATCTCGGTTTGGAATTGACTAGTTCGTTTTATCTCCGCTAGCCACAAGGAATCGACAATTTCTTCATAGCACTTTAAAAAACACGAGTTAGCGAAAATTACTTTTCTGTACGGTAGCTGGAAGGAGCATAAAGGAAAGAAATTCCAGAGGACTGATGACATAACGGTTAGAATTTTTGCCCTTCGAAGAATTAGACCCTATTACGCCTATTCCGTTCAGTTCCAACCAAGATCACTCAGAAAGACATTTGTTTGCCTACCATCGATCAAAACCAATACCCAAGAGGAAGCTTTAATACATAGGAACGAAGACTGCGAGATTGCAGTGTATATTGTGCACCATTCATAGTCGTAGATGGCATAGTCGTGGGTGGCTTATTTGTGCTCAAGAGTCGTGTGCATCTGGCTTTCATTAAGGAATGCTTCTTTTGCTTCTCGATTTTAAAGACTCGCATTTTAATATGAATCTTTTTTGAGTGGCGCTTAATTCTCAGTAATTTTTTTACTAAAAGCTATGATGCTTTTCCTTTACTTGAATTACAAGTCGATAATTTTGCTCCGGTTATGGTTTGCTTTCATTGCGCTTAATTACTGATTAGTCTTAGATGGTATAATTCGACGTAAGATACGTAAATCAAATCACCATATATTTCTGTTCTATGGAATTCGCATATGCAAATAATTGTTGCATTATTTAAATTAAATCGTTATGCCTGTGCGATAATTAAACCCCATAATCGGAACGTTCAACCTTTGAATTATGCAACTGATCATAAATTTGAGCCGTCGACGGTGTTTATTTTATTGCGCAAGAGCGTTTCATAATTTATTGTTATTTCTAGTGATTGGTCAGTAACATGTCGGCTTACCTGCTATCAATAGGGATCATTTTAACAGATGAAGTTAGCAAAATGAAAATACACATAGAGAAACCCAATCAATTAGATATCAGTCCACAAGCGTCAGAATGCACTCATAAGTTTTGCGATAACTTGCGTATTTATTAAAAAATCTAGGTAGTCAGCATTCTCAACTTCATCTTTTACGTTTTTTTCGCCCATCCTAGAGTTATTCTCAGTAAGCCTGTACCACCTTTAGCTTACGGAGAGGTGACAAGGACCAAACTGAGGGTGGTGGGATCTGCCCATATTTATTATATTCCGGATAAATTGCACAGGTGTTTGCTTTTGCTCCATGCTGCTCTCTTAATAAGTGCAACCGAGCTCGTCCGGCGTTATTTGCATCCGATCACAGTCGCGTATGTCACAAATTAAGTGAATACTCATTGCAGTTGCAGGCTGTTGCAGGATGCCTTTATCCAACTACCATATACGTCTACCGCTTGCTAGAACGATCGTCGATCAGTTTCTTGGGCTCAAACCGCATCCCACCAAGTGCCAGGTATCTATCCCACCAAGTTTCTATTAAACGCAGTTTAAAAATTGACTCACTTATTATTTTCTCGAATAATGCAAAAGCTTAAAAATGGTATCTGGGACAAAAGAAGATGGTCTCTTTCCATATGACTTTTTGCGAAATTTAAAAAAAAAAAGCTACAAATACTGCTGGGAGTTTTGATGGTTTTTTAGAGAAAATTTCGACTGCAGCACAGAGGTGGTATTGTCTTAATTGAAACCACTATTTTGAACGTGATTATAGGCAACTTATATTTGGATAGATGGAACGGGCGAGAATTTACGATCAAAGACGCGAACTCTTAATGAACCTCCGAAGAGTGTTAATCGTAAGCCATTCACAATTTTGATGTCGTTCGCATTTAATGCCATTTGTAGGCAATCCGTTTCGTCACACTTATATCAGTCCTTATCACCTACAAAAATTGCTAGTATGTTTGTTGGTAAAAGTATTATCCAATTGTAGTGTTGTGGAATATTGCGTTACACAATATAGTAACGCAGTAGTGAATTTCCGCTGAGGGAATTCCCAGATTTTTCCCAGATTTCAGGAAGTCATTCCATATTTGGGCGGAACTAGAAAGGTCCTGAATTCTTCCAGAGTTTTAAGTGGAAGTCACCCATTTGAAATGAATTTTTCTGTTCAGAAAGTGTCACTAAAAAGGGGCCTTAAATTTTTCTATGGTTTTCAGAAGAGTTTTCTATTTCTTGCAGTTCTTTAGAAAACGGTATTTTCTTTTACTGTTCAACTAATTAGGGTAATACGTAAATTGCTGTGAGGCGTTATGAGTCCCGCTAACATACGTGATCTTGAAAAAGCAAGGTAAAACTAAAAGTATGAATTAGATTGTTGTCTTTTTTCTGTCAAAATATGGAATGAAGGCTTTCGGAATTTCAAAAACTGTTGTTTTAGTTGTATGTTTCTCTTTATGTCAAAACTCCCAAATAATCCTTGCAGAACCGTTTCATTTTTTTTTCTTACGTTCCAATAATTATAATTTTGTAAAGTTGTTGGCTTCAAGAATATCCAATGTGGAATTACGATGGTTCGTCAACTGGACAGGCCGAAGGTCATGACTCCGATACGCATTTGAAACCGGTGGCGCATTATCCAGATCCTTTCCTCGGTGGAATCAATCGACTCGTATTATGCGAAACCTATAACAGCAAAATGGAACCCACTAGTGGGTCATTCACTCTCTTGCAAGCTTTATAATTCGCCATTCCGGATATTATTTGTCGATTTCTAGATTTAGGCATTGATTAAAAATGAAAACTGCAATGTATCGTTTTGCTCGTCTGTTGAACCTAAATTATCCTGATTGAGGGAACTCATTTAGAATACTTAAGCCGTCCCTTCTCATCTTTTCTTTATAAACTTGCATAAATTGACAGATTCTGATGGTTTATTGTTAACGCTGTAGAACACAGAAGGTGTGATGTTTTTATGTTCTTTCAGCGTTTTCTTTTAGTTGCGTAGAATGCTGTCGAAACCATGTATTTGCACCTATGTGTTTCTGCTTGTGTCTGCAAATGTATAGTCATGCTTCTGTCTGTCTGCCCGCTTGCCTGCCTACTTTTCTGGCTTGCTTCTAGCTGCATTCGAAAGTCCACGGAAGTGGGATTATGTTCATCATCACCTTCCGGGATATTCGTACTCAAGGTGGTAACAAGTCCGCAAACGGAAATTTACATGCGGTAATTTGGATACGAACAGTGCCATTTTTAGTTGTATTATGTATAAACAGTCACATTTATGTTCTTCTGCGGAGATATATTGTCCGACATTATGCTTTCACTTTTCGATCATCTTTTGCGACAGCTCTACACAACTACAAAAAGCGTTTATCAAGCCAGTTTTTCTGGCCTGTGATTTCCTCTTATTTACGTGTTAAGCACATGTTAGCTTCTTCTGCAAGCTGCATAAGCAACAATATTCCAGAGACGAACCATAGGTTCAAGTGCAACCAGATCATGAGCAAGCATCTCAACGAAAAGATTTGGCTTGGAATGGAGCAAGAGTATCTGCTGCTTGATCGGTTTGTAGAACTTTATTTCTGTTTTATATTTTATCTATATTTGATAATTTATTTAAATGGCTTTTCGTTGCCGTTTAAAGGTGGATATGTTATATATAATCACATCCATTTTCCGATGCTTTAAATAGCTATATCAAGGATTCGTCGTCTAACTTTTCGTCCCAACCATAAAATCGTATTACCAGTTCTGCTTGCAAATCATTCCTGCACTCATTTGCAACACTTCCGTCACTGAAATCTCCAACTGTTCTATGCCGCCCATGATTGCAATGAAAAAAAGAACGGATACTTCTCTTTTACCTATTCTCTTATGAGATAAAAATTATGTCACGGTTTTCAAAGTGGTTTTCTGTTCTTTCTTTCAGTGACCACTATCCGCTTGGCTGGCCGAAGCACGGTTTCCCCGAGCCACAGGGTAAATACTATTGTGGTGTTGGCGCTGATAAGGTGGTCGGCAGAGAAATCATCGAAGCACACTACCGAGCTTGCCTCCATGCTGGGATCAAGATTTTCGGCACTAATGCTGGTTTGTGGCCATTCGTTATGTTTGCTCGTAATTAACATTTTGATCACAACAAGTGCGCCTTTGAAGTTGTGAACAACATCCTCGAACTGTGGAGTTTTCCTAAATTCACTGGCGTGTTGTCTTTTAATGTTTATTGGATATTCCAGTGTTTATAGCGTCTCTTGTATACGTAGCAAAAAGAGTGCATGCAAATCACAGAGATTGTTACTTCAGAAATATAAAGTACTTTTTTTATGAATTTGATTTGTTGCGGTCTTCTTTATGTTTGCTGCATTCTCTTTTATCTGCTTTGAAATAAACAACTCTCCAGAGGTGACACCTGGACAATGGGAGTTCCAGTTGGGCACTTGTGAAGGTATTTCGATGGGTGACGAGCTATGGCTGGCGCGATATCTACTGCATAGAATCGCCGAGCAATATGGTATTGTCGTCACGCTTGACCCGAAACCTCAAATCACATGTATGTCATATTGCGTCTCAAATTATTTTGCATTTTAACGCTAAGAATTACGATTGCTGTCTGATATGGGCAGTGTTTGCATCTTATGTTTATAGAATTTGATCACACTGGTAGACTATAAAGAACACTTTTTTATTAACCAGTAACGCTATATAAGTTGTTACTTTTGGATACATTTGAACGTTTACTCGCACCGCTAACGCTATTTCGTTAAATTGAAACTAATCTCAACCAAACAAGCAAATTACCCCGGGGAAAACACCATACTGTTCATTTTGAGGCATCGTGAATGTGAACATGGGGCAATGGGGAGGTATGACATAGTTTTTATGAAAATTTCAGCTGGTGATTGGAACGGCGCCGGATGCCATTGCAACTTTTCCACCGAAAAGATGAGAAGCGAAGGAGGCCTCAAGCTTATCGAAGAAGCAATGCCAAAGCTCGAGGCTGCTCATAACGTTCGTCTCCTTCTCTTTATCTTTTCTGTACTTAAAACATTTTTTTTACCTTTCCATCCATTTGAAAATGAGCGTTTTTCCTCGAAACTGCCACAGGTTAGGGTGAAATCTAATGTTGAGCATCGTTGTGAAGTTCCCGAAGTTTATATCATTCTCATTAATCTTCAATCAATTAGTTCATCCCTGTCAAGCTTCAAACTAATAATAAAATGCACTGCAAAGCCTAATATTTCGAAATCAATTTATACAACTTTCTTGTTTTATAATATTTGAATAAATGCAAACGAGGATGTTGTTTAGGAGCATATGAAAGTTTATGATCCCCATGGTGGCAAGGATAATCTACGTCGTCTGACGGGTCGTCATGAGACGTCGCGTGCTGACCAGTTCAGTTGGGGAGTAGCGAACAGAGGATGCTCAGTTCGAATTCCGAGACAAGTAGCTCTCGAAAAGAAGGTCATTTTTTAATTCATCCTCCAATTAATATACTTTCTAGCTTCTATGCAGCGATATACGCCGCCACTTCATGAACTCAATTTTGGTGATAAGTGAGAGAAGGGGGGACGATGGCAAATATTCAAATGTATCAGTCGTCCATATTGAGGAAATCACCTCACATAAATATACTCCACCAGTCATAAGCAATATGAAAACTGTGAAGTGGCTCATGAGTCTTGCCGGAAGCACATGCGATTGCATCAAAACTGCAAAGAAGATTACTGCTACAATTTCTCTCAGCTCTTATTTTCCAGAAATTCCCGAGAATTCATTCAAGATAAATCGACAACAAGTTGCATTTATCCGACGAAGTCTTCCTATTCCACTTGAACATATCGTTTTTTCTTGGATAAATTTGAAATTAGAATTAGTTTGAATCTGTTCCATTTGATTCTAGGATGAATTGGAAATCCGCTTGAATGAAAAGAAATTTTAAAAATTAGGAAAGTTTTTTGCTTCAAATAATTGAATTTGTGTAATAATTTCAAAAATTTTGGTACTATGCAGGTAGAAGGCGTTATTTTTAAGATTCAGTTTTTGTTTTTGCAAGCGAGTTTCAGAAATTTCGAAATATTTCATATAAAAAAATCCATAGAGATATTACGGTGGTTTGTCGTAAAGCCGCAAAGAGTTTCCGCTACCTTTAATATAGAAGCCTGCCCCCCTCAACATTGCATTCCTAAAGATCAGTGTCATGGCATTCTCAGCTAAAGGATTGTAGAATTTGCCGCTGTTTCATTGCTGTGAGTGTGGTTTGAAGTAATAGCCTCGGTTAAAATATTTCGGTGTGGCCATATTTTCGTGTGGCTTCTATCTCGATTTGCAAGGTTGCCGCGTTTTTTTCTCTCATAAGACTCTTTGCATTGTTTTCCTCCGGCATATGTGTATGCTAACCAAGTTGTTAAATTTCAGGGCTTCCTCGAAGATCGACGTCCAGCGTCGAACTGTGACCCATATCAAGTAATTGGAGCTTTGACCAAGACGATCCTTGGTTGAATAAATTTTGATTTTTCGTTTGCACACAATGTGAACCGATGCATTACATTCTTGGAATCCAGTCTTCAAGAAGCATGTAAGAACCATCCACACAATTTATAAGCGTTCATCCGCAACAAATATGTAGAAAAAGTATGGAAGAGTTGCAGATGCATAGATCTTAATCACTTATTTCGTCGCATATGTTGGCATTTCCTACAACACTGTTATAGAGACGCAGTAACGGCTTAAATTTGCTCATGCTTATAACCGTTTTAGTCCATTTTCATGAAATTTGGATCATCTTAACCTACAGTATACAAATTTTGTCCATTGTAGCGCACTTAAGAATCTTGGTGTATTCGCCACACAATGGTGGATATCTCAACGATGATCGGCAGTTAAAATTGCACTCAAAAATAAACAAGAAATTGTAGCTCATTCATATTTCGCGTTATAATAGCAGTACGAAGTATCGATGTGAAACATTCACATTCCTTTCATTATAATACCGCTGGTTATTATGGCTGCATTATGATCAACTAGCAACAAAGTCTAAGGGGTGAATACTCACTGATACGATCGTTCAGTCGGTGCATTATGGAACTGCGTTTGATCTTGATCGTAGCGAATTTCTTGATTGTTTTCGTCGTTTGGTTGCTCGTAAAGAATGCGTTGATAATATCAATTCTGACAACGTCACCAGTTATAAGGACGTGATGCAATATTTGCTGAATACCTTTCGCAATGTGTTCAATGATCCAGAACGTTTAAGGTACTTCGTTGTGAACGTTATTTGAATGGGGTATTTAATTTCGAATACAGTATACTAACATAGGAAGATTTTCGCAAATTGCTATATGATGGGAACTGAAGCTGTATTCAGTTCCCATCGTTTAAAGTAAACTGATTGAGACGACTCAAAGCATCCATTTCGCGATCGATCCATACTTTTTTAAAAGTATCCATCATCCATACTTTTCCATACTTTTATACACATGACACTACCACCACGCGCACACAATTCGCGACAGCAGTCCCATCCAGCCGATCTTTGAAATTTCAAATACTGATTTTAACACTTCATTACATCACATAAATTATCGAAGGTTGTCGCTGCGATCAATACAAAATATCGTTCGCAGAGAGATGGTTCTCGGCAATATTCCATTGTCCGAGTTATGCATGTCTTTAGTTCTACATTCTTAAGAAGCATCTATCCCACCTCCCGAATGTATAGGAAGCCAACTCGAAGTTAGTTTTTAGGAAGTGGTAGACAGCCGAACGAATAGCAAATGCTTCACCTTTCCTTTCATAAAAAAAGGCTGCCGTTTTCAAACAGTTTTCGCATGCAAGGAAATAGAAAAGTACCAAATGCGCCAGTATAAATTTGTATACACAGATCGACGAATTCGGCCATCATATTCACTTATTGCGAAGTGTAATGTTCACCTTTCAGTTAGGCATTCCACAAATCTTGAATCAAATGTGCATCCCTTTAGTCTCCATCATACACAAATGATTACCGTAGCAAACGTACTTCCTCAGCAACCGAGACAACAAGCCTTTTCGTCGGTTTGATCGTGAAGCTGTAGTGCACAAAAAAAGAAAAAACATCGCAAATGCTTGCACTCTATCACATGGTACTCGCATATATAAATCTGAGAAGATTCCACTTCCTGCTACTGCCACCTAATCGAATCACTCTTCCAATCGAATTAAACGTTTCACCCAGTTTTAAACTACGAATCATTTTTGAAGACAACTACTGTGTACGCGCTCAACGAGATGAAGATACTTCCTACGAAACGCATCCGAGCATTGGAGCCACAGACTGCAAAAAGGCTCTCAACTTGCTTGTTTGATGGCTTACAAGAAAAGTGAGTTTAAGCTTCTCTATACTTTCCCCCAATTTCGAGAGCAGTCATAACGATTAAAGCGACAAACATATTGATATACCTCAAACAAAACCCCAGACCAAGTGGTTGGTTTGCATTGAAATAAGATTCCACTTCCTGCTACTGCCACCTAATCGAATCACTCTTCCAATCGAATTAAACGTTTCACCCAGTTTTAAACTACGAATCATTTTTGAAGACAACTACTGTGTACGCGCTCAACGAGATGAAGATACTTCCTTCGAAACGCATCCGAGCATTGGAGCCACAGACTGCAAAAAGGCTCTCAACTTGCTTGTTTGATGGCTTACAAGAAAAGTGAGTTTAAGCTTCTCTATACTTTCCCCCAATTTCGAGAGCAGTCATAACGATTAAAGCGACAAACATATTGATATACCTCAAACAAAACCCCAGACCAAGTGGTTGGTTTGCATTGAAATACGGTTAAATAATTCGAAAAATTTTCTTCTGCAATTGACGCCAAATTTACTTGTACTGTAGGCTGTATTTTTACTTGTCTATTTCATCATGTTGATCATTACCGTTACCTTTACTCGTTCACTGTTTCGCTTTCAAACCGAATTAGAAACCATCTTGCAATCACGACATATTCAGTTAATCATTTCTAGGTGTCTCCAACGTTTCAAAAAGCCG
This sequence comes from Baylisascaris schroederi, assembly GCA_006503575.1. Lineage (NCBI taxonomy): Eukaryota > Metazoa > Nematoda > Chromadorea > Rhabditida > Ascarididae > Baylisascaris > Baylisascaris schroederi. The sequence continues at coordinate 154,253 of QEWY01004161.1, read as the reverse complement.
ATATAAAACATTATAGCTGAAAGCTATCCAGTCATTGAATGCTAGAGATATTATATAGCATAAAGAGCATTGAATTAATGCAACTTCTTGCAACATCGACGCAGTCGTTTTATATGTTGTTGTTACTTATATGTGCAACTAAAGTGCGCTGCTTTGCATTGACGTACTCGACATAAGTGGCTGTTATATTATGTTGTGCAACAATCTATTCCATCCATTCATATTATAAGTATCATACATCAATTCAAATTTACATTCCAAACATTCCTTCCACCACAAATCAACATCAAAGGGAAGTTTATACCCCAGCAGTGGTTGTTTACGAGCAGACTCTTTGTTCCTCCACAATATTTTCTCACCGCAAACATTAACTGCAAAACGAAATGATTCTATGCATCAGAGTACAAGTTCTTTAAATGCACATGTTTACGAAGAATATGTTTACTTGAATTTGCGAGCTGGATTTGTATGGCAACGTCTTGTCTCAGCATATGTACTTCTGTGTATGCCTGGACGGTTGGTGGATCTGCTAAATGAACCATTGGAGCTAGAGTTGAAAAAAAAAAAACTTCAAAAATTGGGAAAATCGGCAAGTGCAATGCGCACCAGGATAACATCTTCTACCACATTTCATGTTAAGCCATCAACATTGAAATTACCCGTTGGAAATTTAAATGCGGTAAGACATTTGCACGAATTCTTATTAATTCAGTCGTCATTGATGATACTTACAGCTCAATAAACTGAATGTGTAGCACCAATCCCAATATCATTTCTCACCTATCCACTTTTCATATTATACGAGTCGGGTAACAGATGGCGAATCTTCTGAAGAAGACTTTTATGAATCAAAATTAACTCATCAAGCTGAACTATGAGGGCAGAACACAGAAGCCCTCATCATGCCATCTCCTTCAGTGGGCTTCTTCATCTGTTTTTATTTATGAAAAAATGTGGAAAAGCTATGTGGTGAAGAAACGTGAAATACATGCGTGTATATAGAAAGGCATAATGGCCAAAGCTTCCACATCTACTCGTTGTTCAAATTGATGTACTTCAGCATGAGTGTTGTTCTGTTGTTCTTATTTGCTTATGCAGGCGTCTCGGCTTCAACCACCCGAAGTTTATACCCTTCATCTGCTTTTCATATTCAATTAGTGGTGTCCTTTTAGTACCTGTTTTTTCTCATTTGCTGCATCAGAGTATCAGACGCTTCAATGGCTTGCTTAGGTGACGAATAAGTTCGTGATGAGAGAACTTTCGGAAAACGATTTTGTGTGGTAGTCGTTCCAGTGGGCGATTTAGATTTTTGGCTGTACTGCTGGCACGATTCACATTTATATACTAAGGCTTCTATATTCAATTGACAATAATCTGTGCCCATCTGAGCTCTCTCTAGCTGTCACGGGCCTCTACTCATAAACAGCAGAAAATACGCTGAATTGTGTAAGAGTATAGTGGACAACCGGTGGCAAGAGCTACTTATCGTGTAACAAGCACAACACGTATATGATTTTCGTTGCGCGTTATTTTGTGCCTACTGATTGACATCGAATGACAGATCGAAGTGCTTACCTTTTATTATGATCAAGTATGCTGCTCCATGCAGACCTGCTTTTTTAAGTAGCGAATTTATTCCATACAATCGCACCACTTTCTCAATTATATACCTTATCAACGTCACAATCCCACAAACACATATATCAAACATGCAAATATATTACATGCTTTCAGAGCCTCATGAACTTTCCTCTGCAGTCATTCCAACAAGCATACTCATGCCAGGCCATCGTCCCTTCAAAGAATATTTTAAGCAAAGCAAGCTTTTTTGTTTTCGCAACTCCAACTTAACAGCACGTTTATGAACGATCTATGCGATAGCGAGTGCAACACTATAGCAACACTTGAGCAACCGACACAACTCTCGTGAACTCAACGAATGGTATCAAAAAAAAAACACCTTTAAAGCTCACTGGAAGCCAAAAGTGATTCTTTGAGAAAAAGGAGCTGCAAGTGAGCGAAAATTGACACCTTTTTCCGAGTGGTAGAATGAAGCACAGCAAGCATGTGTGAGAGCATAGTCCTAAGCGGCTACTTCATTCGCATCTTTACAAACCTGGCCAAAACATTTTTGAATATCAGGAGTCAGTAAAATTTCAGACGAGGTATGATTGGGACTTAGGTCTCCTCTCGGAGATCAGCGTTTGCAACTGACGTCGAACAAGTTCATATCCCTACTTCAGGCTCCAAAAAAATCTAACTCTTCCATAGTTCTTGACAATTATAAATCAGTGCTCTCATGGTCAAACAAGAAAGATTACCGATTTCGTACTTAAATATAATTTTTATTGTATTTCTGAGCATTCGTCAGAGTTTCCCGACAATCTACTTGCAAAATTTCCGCTTGTTATTCAAAAATCCTCTAAGCCAGTCTGATTGTTTCATATATTGCTTCCAAGAGAATCCAGTTTATCGAAATTTACAAACTATGAAAACAAAATCAGATACCGCATTAGGTTTTAGTCTTATTAAATTCACTGATTAGTTTTAATAGCTTTCATATTAGCATTTATAAAATTCTATTGTTGTCTTATAATTGTCATTTGATGGTATTGTTGATGAATTGCTTTTTTCTATGTATAACTCGCAGTAATCGCGACCCCGATGAAAAATATTGTTGACTATCAACGTGAATAATGACAAATGCAGTATTGCCTTAGAGCAGGTTTTATTAGTTTATTTGTCGTCCAGAGCAGGTATAAGAATCAACTTCATTGCGAGTAATAAAAGAGAGGTGTTGTAAACAGTGGCATTCCGTTCATTGTAGATTCTGAAGTGCAGCTGAGAGGTGAAGTACTCTAAATTGGTTTTTCCTTTTGGCATCCCTTTAGTTCGGCAGGCAATCGACACCTTATAATTCCGATGCAGTCGTTTGGTTGGTCAGCGAACACGCAGAGAGGAAAACGAAAAAAGTGGCTGAGCACAATTTATTGAGGAAAATTTCGACTGATCGCAATAGCACAGAATATTGCAAGGATGGAGTTGTCAAGCAGTCGTTTCAGTAGATGGAACGGTGTGGTACGCTTAATGCTTTCTGACAACGAAGACTGAGCTGCGTGGCGGGCACGGACAATAGTGCGCATCGGGACCTGGGAGACCAGGGTTTCCGGCCTGAAAATATGCACCAATTTCAGAAACGTGCATACATGGACAGGTCGGCGGCCGCCTATAGCATATTATAGGTGTGTGTTTGTATTAAGTATATATATAATATATATATATATACTGCTAAAACACTACAGTAGGACTGCAAATAGCTTAAACAGAGCCTTTTTGGCACATCTTAACGCTCCTGACAATCATCAAGTATAAAAACTCCAATGCAAAGGATCCTGCTTTCACGAGAACTTTTTGACATTGTCTTATATGACTGATATGCAGTTCCATTAGAAATCAGAATGCTTGCTGCAATTAGATTGGTTAAACGCGTAATGAAAGCAGATAAACTTTCTTACCGGCCCTGGGCGTCCGTCCTTTCCTGGGCGGCCATCTCTGCCAGGCCTTCCTGCTGGTCCTTGCTCTCCTGGTTCTCCATCTGCCCCACGCTCGCCATCTTTGCCTGGCGGTCCTGGTGGTCCACGTGGTCCAGCTGGTCCTTTGCGTCCTGGTGGTCCGCGTCCGCGCTTTCCATCGCGCCCTGGTGGTCCAGGTCTTCCGGGTTGTCCAGGACGCCCAGGTTCACCGGGCTCGCCCGGCTCTCCATCAGGTCCACGAGGACCTGCGCGTCCTGGTCTTCCAGGCGGCCCGGTACGTCCGATAGGTCCCGTTTCGCCCTGCAGGCCATCCGGTCCAGGCGGTCCTGGTGGTCCAGGCGGGCAGTCAATACATCCTCCAGGAATTTCATGGGTGACGATGTTCACGACTCCAGGTACCCCGGGGCGACCGTCATCGCCATTAGGTCCATCTAGTCCAGGCTCGCCTTTGTCTCCGCGTGGTCCTGGAGGGCCTGCTGGACAACCTTCTGCTGATGGTCCACAGTCTGCAATAACGTTTTTCGGATTACACGCATCTGTGTTGTCCTTTTGTTCCACTGCTACATTGCGGTTTTCCTTGTTCTTATATGAAAAAGGATTCTTTCACCAAGAATATATTCCGTGTTTGTGCGATAACTATTCACGATTTAGGTGTTGCGTTCATTTGCGATATCTTTGTACTATTATTCATGCACTTAACTGATTTAGGCTAAGCAATATTACGATAAGCACTAACTGAAGCCAATATATTTGTAGTCACAAGTGTACCGCTATTGTTACTGGTTGCTGCGTAAAGAATGCCGTTTATTCTAGACTTGCTTCACCTGTCGCCAGATTCATCCGGAATATACAACGACAGATGGCGCTCATGTACTAATTTGGCATCCTCGTTAAAGTGCACTGGCCAGTTAGCCAAAATTACTTAACATATTGTAATATGGCATCCTTGCAAAGATCTTCGATTTCAAGCGCTTTTGGACTAAATGAGTTGCAGCCGGCTACCCATAATAGATTATCTTTTTAAGTTATTTTTTGCCCATCTTGAATTTGCCGTTTTTTGTTGATCCCACTGAAGTCGAAAGATGTTTTCTCCATTCAAATCTTATAACTGCTTGACTTTTGAAGGAAATGGCATTACCGCTCAGAGATTTATATTTTCTTCTAGATGTGCTATGCTACCCTTTGTGGCCTCATTTCTGGCATCCATTTGCTTCTTGATACTACAAAACGACTGCAACAATTTGACAGCACTAACGGCATCTCTCGGGGAATGCTTGACGTTTATGTCTTCCGAAGAGACTTGCAAACGTTGGTGGCGCATTGCTGCTGCCTGATGGATTCATATGCAACATCAGAATCCGATCCCATGCATCGTCGGCAACGACCTATAATAAGACGTCGAATGTCTAAAAATAACTCCTAACAACAGAAACAGCTAAATGATAGATTATTTCAGCATCATCGTACCATCTCGACTGAACCTGTAAGGAACAGGATTTTAAGTGATTGATGGCGACAGTTTGAAATTACAATTTTTTGAAAAATGGCACGCGCTTGAAGTTTATGATGAAAGGTTTTTGACAGCTCGGACAGGGTGGTTAAAGGCGAACACCGACGCGCAGAAAAAATCACTTTATTCGCGTTTCGTGTTTTTGCGCCATCACTGAATAGATAGATGTACATACACGTCATGTGCGTCGTCTTAATGGTGGAATAAAATAGCGAAACGCCAAACAAAATAATTTTTTTTTCCTAAGCTGCGGTGTTTGTCAATAATAACTGCATTCAATCATTTAAAAAATTTCCGGTTCGATGACCTTTTTTTCATTGAAACACTTCGCCTTACACATTCTTATATCGATGTGTATATAGCGATAGAAAATAGTCGCAATTGAGAGAGCAAGAAATTTTTCAACGATATTAATGTCACCATCGCTAATTAATTGCTACAGTGAATGAAAATTTCTGCTCATGAAAACAAGGAAAAATTTTTTTTTTGATAGGATTTATTTAAGTGATATTGCTTCTATTTTATGGTGCATGAAAAATCATGAAGAATCATGAAGAAGCGGCATTTGGTGCATGCTAGGGCAATACCAAAAGCTAGCTAAAAATCTCTAAGATTCGAACTCTCTTGAAATCTTCAAATGAGTAAAGTTACAAAAGGAGTGAAGCGGAATTTATGAATCCTTTCTGCAAATTCTTTCCCTTTCCATTCCCCTTTTTCTCTCGAATATATCACTACATACAAAAACCGTAAATGTTTTGGAGAAAAAATTGAAGCTAAGTTACTCCAGCGAAAAATCATTTTGCCGCGCGCTCATAGTATGTCTGTACCGGTGTCCAGCAAAGAAATTTATGGCAGTTTCTGAAATGCGCATCTGAAACATGTTCAAGAAATCCGTCAAGTTGAAGTGATAAATGTGAACCTCTGAAACTGTACCTTGAAATCTCCCATTTCATCCATAACATCATCATAGAGGTTGTTGATATCGTTGAAGATAACACACACAGCCACTAGAGATACGACGATCGCGCATGCGCTACCCGCTGTAGCGAGTCCAACGAAGAATTTCACACTCATAAGAGACCTACTGAAAACTCATTCCACTAAACGTGTTTGTTTAGGTAATTCAACATGACTGTTTCAACCACTGATCGACCACTGATTACACCTAAGGTACGACGGAGCCAATTGAGGACTATATGTATATATATATCCTCTAGGATAAGTTACTGTTAGATAGACAGAAGCACTTCATATATATAATATATATATGAAGTGCTTCTGTCTATCTAACAGTAATTCATCCTAAAGGAATAATGTGTTCAAAACCTTAAAAATGTCAAAAAATCTATCGATAAAAACATTACTATCGAGGAAAAAATGCTTTAAACTTCGTAAACATTTTTTGCGATGATTTAAAAGAAGCGTATAGGGGATTATATAACCATGACCACCTCGAAAGTCGCGAAAACGGAAGTTATGCATACCTCAATCTTTCAAAACTTTCTCATCGAAGCATGACAAGCATTAACAATTCAGATTTAACTGAAGATGACAGAGTGCAATATGTTTTTGAATATTACCATATCTCAACTGATGACTTAAACTATTGTTGTTGTTTTTTGAAATCGAAAGCATTTTGCTCGACGTTGATAGAATTCATATCGAAAGGATAACTGCTTAGCGAATTCATGTGGAATTCGGGTGCATTACTGAATTACATTCGTTTGCATTTTTACAAATAAACTGTCTAAGTGAATACCGCTGCGATAAAAATCTTGAGCAATTTTGCATAATTTGGCATCAATACAACTGATACATCCTTAAGAGATATGAGAAAACAACAGGCAAATGCATGATTGGAGATTGTTTAAAAATATGAAATTACCATAATAAATCTAAAATTCAATCTCAGTTCCAGCAAGCAGTTTTATTGGCTCTTTTCAACGACTAAACTTTTCCATGCGAACCACAACTAATATTCTCAGAAACGAATCGAATCAGAGGTGTTTAGAATTCAATGCCTCATTTCAAAAAGCAACAATTTATTTCTTTTTTTTTTCATAAACAAAGTTGAAATAAACTAAAAATCCACAACTCAAATATTCGAGAAGGTTTAAATAAACTGATAGAATTCAGCGAACAGATTTGTGTCGAAGGTGATGTTGAATGAATAACGCACAACTCTCAGTGGTCGACCACTTTTATATCCGTACGAAGACGGCAACGTTCATCGTTTGAAATCGTTATTCTCTTTTTTCCCCTCAGCAATTTTAATGTGAGATGCCGATAATTCATCGACACTAAACAACTGTGCCGTTGAAAGGGAATGACGAAGCAAAAAAAAACTATCGAACGCATTTGAAGAAATTTCTATGGAAATTTCGAAAAGAGGACGTGTCCTAAGTCAGTGTAAAGCATACGCCCATATATACGGATGGAGAAAGGCGAATGCAACAGAACCGGTACTATGTTGTGCACTTTTCAACAATGCACTTTTGAAGTAGGACGCCAAGGTTGGCAGAAATATGCAGCAATAAGTTGAATGAACCTGTTTAAGAGGCACGAAAAACCTCCCATGAAAGATATCAACATAAGTTAGAAACTATTGCTCACATTGCACGCGTTGCTTGTCCATATGTGCATCGAGCTTCACCATAATGGATGAAAATGCAAATATTATAAATAATTTTTGCTGTAAAACGTTGCTGAGGTGCAATATTTTTGCTACTTCAAACTGTGCAAACCATTTTCGCTATCGGAGTAATCCCATCGTTTGATGAACATACCGGTTCTTACAATTTGAAAATACATTCTTTACTTCACTTCTTGTTCCCATCATTTCTCATGTAGCATTTTTTTTTCGATATTTTAGCATGTCGATAATTCGTTCTCGTTCGATCCATATCATGAAGGAAACCAACAGAAAGTAAGCACTAATTTTTATTGCGAAATTTCATGATTTCTTTTTCATTTAAGCTAAACTTTTCTCTGCGTTTCCCAAGTGAATTTTTCTCGCAGCCGTTAATTGGTTTTCACTGAAATTTTTTGTTCTACCGACGGAACAAAGGTTACACTCTATGTTACATACCGTTTTATAATCTGAGTATGGCAAAATCTGCATTCGTGCTCATAAAGGTAGGCTGCTTCTAAGGAAAGGCAGTTTTGCTGAGTATGAGTTCCCTAGTGGCCCGCAATGGCGCAAGAAATGCTGTAAACTCATGCCACATTGCCTTTTTGTAGGGAAGGAAATTTTCGTGATGGAAACTCCATAATGTTCTACGCTTCAGATTCGAAGATTCCATATCTTCGGTAGCTCCATTACCTCAGCTATAACTTTCGAGTTTTTCCATATTTCGATGTATTAATTTTACAATATTCATCCAACAGATGTGTTGCCGCAATAATAATTGAGTTTCATCAAAAACGAATCTTTATAATAACTCATTCTCTTCAGAGGGACCTCTCAAAAGAACAGCAATACGAATGCTCTGTAAAATCTTCACCTGCCATATTCTGGTATGTAAATCTGTTGTAATTAGTGCGCAATTGCGATGGAATTCGATGTGTGATATATAAAAAATCACCTCAAAGAGCGTTATGCTCATTTTCGAAGGACATTAATCTTATAGGCGTAAAAATGGTCGTTAGTTGACGGTACCGTAGAATTGTATTGTTGTCTGCCTCATGACCATTGCGACTTTTTCTGCCATCAGCAGTCGTTCTAATGTCGATCCAGAGGGTGAAGTTGATGTTCATCCTTCTTTTGTAACGATATGAACTTTTTCATGCGCCAATACACTCATAACGCTTTATTGTTGCAAAATGAATGATCGCTACCATGAAATCACAGAATTTCTATTGAAATTTTTCAGGAAGAAAAAACTCCCCCAAAAAAGAATCAGGAAAGCTATATATTAGCAATAAATGTGTGAAAATTTATCGTCAAATAAAATATTTACGAAAATTTATCGCAAAATGGAAAGTAAAAGTAGTAGCAATCATGGAAATCTTTGCGAACAATTAAGGAGCGGAAATGCGACTAATGGGATAAACATGAAGAAAAAGAAAATACGTGTTCGTATGTATGCGTGGAGAATAATCAGAACCCAATGAACAAGAGAAATGTGTGACTGGAAGAACTGAAATGACGTTTAAAAAATTAGCTCAGCTTTACTTTTCAGTTCAAATGAGCTATGGGGATGTGTGGATTTGATGGCGTTCTGAGTTTCAATCGTTTTTCCAGGTAGGCTATTTCAAATAGCAACACCTGAGTAGAAGTTACAGAGAGCAATGTTCACAAAATAAGTTATGCATGTGAATCGAAAACGATGATTCGTCATCCATGTTCCGGCATGGACAAGAAAGTGTTTTTGAATAGGATATCGGAAAGTCCATTTACGATTTTATAACGTAGCACAAGATCGAATTTATTTTTGCAGCACTTTAAAGTTTCACGATAAAAATTCTTTTGTCGAGTTTGATAATCGAATGTAAATATTGTGAGAAAGAATTGATGAAACTCAATACGAATAAGATATTGCTGTGACAATTCTCACACATTTTCATTCACATTCATATGAGAAACGTTAACGTTTGCTTGCAATATATTAAGTACATTTTAAGGGAATTTTTAGTGCAAATGGGCGGAATGCAATTTGCCACCTCGAATTCCTCAGCAACAATTTCCGAATGATATAAGTTGCACTGTGAAGTAAGAGCAATTCTTACATGAAGGTCACAGATTCCATCTTTACGAGATAACAAAAGAGAACCACTCAATATTAGAGAACTTTCGTGACAGAAAATTAACATGAAAGAGAGGATGTTTCTTATGCAAAACATGTAATGAAACAAATTTTGAGCAATTAACCAACTTATCGAGATCATTGTGAGTAGCATGGAAATCAATAACTAAATTATAGAGATTTTTAGGTCATCTTTGAACAATAATTTTCATGTATTGCACAAAATACCCGACAAATCTTTCATATAGATCGAAAAAACAGGTGACCCTACCATATCCCCTGAAGGAATACTATAGATATCTTCAGACTGTATTAAAAGAACAGGAATGATCAAAAAGGGTTCATCTGTTGTAGTGTTGAATGAATGATGAAAAAGGAGTAATTACATCAAATTCGATTTAAAAAAAAGAAGGATATGCCACGAAATTGCAATTTTTGTGATAGTTTTCCGTAAAACATATCAACAAATACCTTCGCAGGATCAATGCAAACTAACTATCTCAGTGATCGCTAATAGTTGAAAATAGTTGAGACAACATAGATCTGTCTAGAAGAAGACTATATTGCACTATTGCAGATAAGTTTGTTGAATAGCAGTTGACCCAGTATCCTATCGTTCACAACAATTTCCACAAATCTGTACACCGAGACGTCAAAGCTATATTCTACATGCGTAGGTGGAGATTTTTTTTTATAATGGGGAGCTTGTAATGACGAATTTCTAAAATGGTGGAGCAGAGCGATGTGGATGAAGCATTTCTCTAGAAAATCATATTCAAGAAGAATGTTAAAGTGAATGTTATCTGTTTTATGAAATAAAATCGATTGCGAACAAAAGTTGATAAAGTCTTATTGCTTAGTTTCTTTATGGTCTTTATCAGAGAATCAATGCCACCATTTATCGCATTTACTTCTGCTTGTAAACTGGGCCAAGAGGCCATCATCCTGTCGAAAAAGACAAGAAAAAAGGCTCCGGATTTACAGTATTCGATGGCTCATCCATCATGCAAGTCAAATGCCGACCCTTTAACGCAACAACATCCTGTTCAATATTCCATTTCCACTTGACATTTATAAAAAATGACGAAGAGTTTCGGAAAGAAATAATTTCATATGTTCTGATTTTTTTAGACCAACGTAATAGAAAGAAGCAGAAAATTTTCTTGTTTTCTTTGGTTGTTAGCAGAATCTTCACATTTAAAAAGAAGTCAACACAAACTAGCCCGTAACAGGATGGAAATGCATTCTTCCACACATGAATTGCTTTCGTATCTTTGCGCGCTAAGATATGCCAACGTTTGCAACCTTGTTCGTGCATGAAGGACACAACGAAAATCCTTTAAAAAAGAGTCATTCGAAAGGAATGCGTCAGCGAACTGGTTTTTGAGCACAAGGTTTCTGATCACATCATGGACAAAGACTGGAACTTGTACCTTCAAATCAGGAACATTCTTAGCTACTACACGAGCTTTGAATCATGTGTAACTTAAGAAGTGTCATCGAACATTATCCATATTGAGGGTTTCTTGTCGGCGCTTCAGATTCCTGTGGGACTATAATGACGAATCTTCGAGATGTTCGAGATGTGTCAGTGGAAACTATCCTTTTTTTTTCTATCGCTTCCGGCATCCCACTTGACGCAGTCCCATAACAGGCAGAAGCTGGAGAAGCTCAGCAGCGAAACGAGCTACGAATAATCACTTCATCCCTACAAATGGTAAACTCCATTTTGTAACGGCAATGTTATGTTGACACCGACTTCTTCATATGTGTTATCAGTAACCTATATTAGCTGCGACGTCTCCATGAAATAGTGCATGACGGTTTCACAACCTAAAAAATTGGGGAAAAATACCTTCGGATCGTAGAAATCGCTATGTGCTGCTTAGCGGAAGAAACATATAAACGACCCAATAGACTCTTCTCGAGGAAAGTGATCCGGATCTCGAGGAAGTAAATAAATTACAATCGTCACCGAATGACTCGACAATGATGCCATTCATGCCAATAATCACAAATCGGAGCACCAAAATGGAGCTATTATTAGAATAAGAGCCGATCGTTTCAAATGATCAACTAACCTTATCATCGTTTGCAAAGGAAGAATGCAATTTCGATGTGCGCACATGAAGCCCCATAATTCGAGGAACCGTTCTTGTCATGATGACAAGTACAACTTATTATACTGTAATTGCTGTGAGAAGAAAAAACACAACGAATATGTTTGCCGAAAGAAAAAGAGCAACTATTGAAAAGTCAATTAGAAATATTCAAAGAGGTCATCGTTGACCATTCTTAGCAATCAGCAGTATGAACTTGAAAGTTAGAGGGAAAAAGTGCCATTGCAAAGTGGATGTTCATTCGAGTAACATCATCGTATCGATGAATGAAAAAAAACATCAGAAACAGCTCTGTGATCGATATTTGTTAGGTGAAGAGGTTGCCAAAGTGACAGCAAAGGACACCTAACAGCATAGTCCATTCAATGCCCAATTATCGTCATCAATTTTGGCACTTGGACACTGCAACCTATTCTTAGCTAGAATGGACTTTCCTGAAAGGGAAGATGTTATTGACGGACATAAAAGCTATTCCACACAGTAACCTATAGAACGTAAAAATAATGGTTAATGGTCATAATGTTATACTATAGCAATGGCTAAGAGAAAATAAACGTTGAAGCATAGAAATTCGAGCATCCCTAAAATCCTTGCGGTCATTGCGAAGTGTCTGCTGAATCGATTTCCTGAACTATTTTTTCTTAGCAACGGCTATTGAGATTGCTTAGAAAGAGGTCAAAAAATAAGCAAACAAATTCACTTAAAATAAAAGGTTTTCATTGCGAGGAAAAAATTAGTATTACCATAACTCCCTCAACTATCCTTAAATACAAATATTGCGTTTTTTAATCAATAATAAATAATGATTTTAACGATACAAAAAGAAAATTTTCATGAAGAGTTAAAACGATGGAATAACTTCAGCTGCATTGTAACAGTAACAATAATGCGCCCATTTTATGCGAAATCGAAGAACGCAATAATGCAGTGGTGTGTTACGCACTTAAATGTATTATCGTTGCTTAACAATGAGATTGACGTATTCAGATGATTCTTTCGGATCCATATTTACGTCAAAACAATTTCCGACACATGAAATTTTTGCATAAATTTGCATATCTGTCAACTGCTAATTGGTTGCTCGCTATATCTAATTGCTTTGCTATTAGTTTTATCTATTTCAGAAGCTATATTGACTCGATAATTTCTTCAAAATATGATGCAATTTTATTTGATTAGCATCGAACAATTGAATATTCTTTTGCATTTTTTATACGATTCGATGAATTCCTTTCATAGCAAAAGAATATTCTCAATGCCATAATACACTTTTTGTCCACAAATTTACTTTCTTTTAATCGACACATAAAGGTCGATGACTTCGAAAGAGCATTTTCGCACAATTTGTTGAAATGGGAAATAAAAACGAAAGACGTCTCAAAAATTTTTTTGCCGATCATAATTGCTTATTGTCAAATTTTTTTCCGCTTGAGGAACCAAATCGACCATCAAGATAGGAGACGAACGCTCTTTGTTCGTCGCTAAATTGAACCTTGAAGTTGACGCTCATACATCTTCGTTTAAGACGTGTGAAATATCTTAGTGAGCAGATTGTGTGCAAAATACTTCCCATTTCTTAATAATACTTAAATTTGAAGTATATTATTCTTGTTGCTATACTTCAATCCTTTTCTCACCCTCTGCTTTCTATATTTCTTTATCTTTTTCGATCATATTCTCATCTTTTTATTTCTCTACTCAGCATGTTTATACGATGACACAATAAGCACAAATAAGATATATGAATAGATAGCAGTAGTGCTCGTTGTTCAATTCCACTTCCCTCGCGGGGCTCCTATATTAATATGAATCATGAAGACTGGAACATGGGGGTCCCACTATCAAAAAACCCCCCTCCCCGCGTGGGATTTACAGTAACCAATCCCACACGAGTACCCTTCTGTGAACGATGTTAGAAGCACGAATTCTGGGATCAGAAGCTGAAAAAAATTTCCCGTCAAGTCACGGAACACGAAGAAAATGCGTGATACAGTGTGTTCAGATGAGAAACGCTGAAAGGCAACGTGGCGCACATGCGTCATCATAGAAACAACAGTTTATCGTGGAAGATAATATTAAGATAACATGGATACGTCAAAAAGCATAACGGAAACCTCTGATGTGAAATGAAAGCATGTCTCAAATGATCGAAAATACTCGTAGCGTATCAAGAAGCTCTGCGACATAGCGCAGACCTCCGTACCTACATGGTGCTCAAAGAAAAACCCACTGTTGCCAGCGTTCCACAATCTACCATTCCGTCCCTCCTCTCATGTTTAGCCTTTCTGTTTCTCGTGTCGAGAGAACCTCACCTGCCAGAGTGATCGAATCAAAAATTTCAAACTTTACTGAAATGTTTCACTTAAGAGCAAATAAAGAACCTAGGTCGAAAGTCGGGTGAGGTAACAAAAACACTGAAAAAATGAGGCAATATTTTGAAAAGTAAAAAAAAACATAAAACATGAATTGGAATATGAAAAATTGCTTCAATATGTAAAAAAAAAGTCCAAGAATATAATCTCCATTTCCCATTTTATATATCATTTTCGAACTTTTGCATTTTTTTAAACATTGAATCATTTACATTCATCAAATACAGAGCTGCATTTAAAAACTGGAGCACTCCTATGGTCACAAAATTCTATAAAATATTTTCAATACTCCGTCCATCAGTTCTCCTTTCTTGATGACTCATGTTCATTCGTCGTAATAACCCCTCCTCTCACGTGGCTTTCACCTTAAACATAATGAAAGGCACGAAAGTGCTCAAAGGATAACCTTCCTGTTCAAGTCAAGCCATAGGACGATGATCCTATCACAGAATCGACTTAAAAATCGACTATATGTTTTGTTGGATGATTCCTTTTCAGTCTTTGGGGATATGATCATTGAGTTCATAAAATATGGCAATCAATAATCTCTTGTATAATTCGACTTGATGAAAATCTGAAGAGATATTCAATAAATGAATTAGGAAGAACTTTTCGACGAGTAGTCATCAATATGTGCCTTTCATTGACTTACTTTATGGATAAAAACATTAGTCATAATTGAATATGGATTTATATTGCATCGGTAATCAATAATCAACGAAAGAAATATATTCGGATTAGTAATAAACGTATTCATTTTGATGTTGAGTGAGCATAATTTTGCGAAGGAATTCCGTCATCGAATTTGTTGATTTCAAAGGGGAAATCCACCAAATATTTTGCCTTCATTGTGGTGATTTAACTGCAATAATGACTGCTTCAAAACAACGTCACATCATTTAGTGGATGGTCATCAAACAGGTATTATTACAATCCCGTTCGCTTTACGCTCCAAATAGCGACGTCGAAATTCGGCGATATCCTTTTCGTCATTGCGCTGCTTTAGTAGTTCCTTCAAAACTTTCAACCTGCAACTTGATTCTGATCGTGTTAACATTCGTGCAAACGAAGATAAATATTCAACGAATAAGTTAAGGAAATTGAGCAAGGCAAAGAATGTGATTCGATTCCCAACATTTTCGATTCCCAACATTGAATAATCTATTTCTTTTTGCTTAAGATTAAAGTGCTAGTTACGAATTCATTGCTTTCACCATCATAACAATAAAAATTTATGCAGAATTTCCTCTACATCTATCAGTGATCAGCTACTATGCAACAAACTACAAACTCTCCAAAATAAGAAAATGCCATGTGGAAATGCGAAAATGTCATGTGGAAAAACTACAAACTTCAATGCATATTGATGAAATCGTTCCCAAATAAATCCACAGTTAGTGAATTATTTGTACTTTAAAAGATATTAATTTTGATTAATTATCTCACCTATTTGTCTACGAATTTCCAAGTACTTATGCAAATTTACCGTCCTATTTAAAAAAGTGCTAATATTACGTTCTCCACCTAAAGGGGATGGAAGAACCATGTTAAAGGCGCTAGCATGATATACGCATTTGCATTTCGCTCATCAGGTCAACCCATAGAGTAGGTTATTAACGGAAAGCAAAACACAAAATAATCTCCCCGTAATCTATAAACCTGTATGTCGTATAAACCGTGTAAACCTGTAAATGATTTGTTTTTCTTTGGTCTGAGCGGTGTAAAATGCAGATACATTTTTTGGTATCTCAAAATGTCCACAGCTCTTCAGTAAGGTGACAAATCAACGTCAAAGAAAGCAAGAGAAGTAAAGGTTAAACTCCTCAATTTCTTAATTCCAGCTTTATTAGCTTCCTGGCTGAAACTGCGGAAAGCCTGATAGATAAACGCCTATGTGCCGAGTCAATTTGCTGATTTGGTGCCCATTTCAGTGCTCATCCGCATCTCACCTCATGTGACGATATTCTGCTCTTTTCTTTTCACACAGTTTTTATAGTTTTATCGCCTAGAGTTTTAACTGCTTCGCGACGTTGAAAGAAAATAAAAATAAATAAAAAAGACGTATATATGCATATGTAAATGGTCATCAAAAGGCAAGTGGTTGTAACGCTTGCGAAATAAATTTGCTAAAACGTAAAATAGGAATCGAGACAGCTGACACATAGGCGCTTTTAGATGTCAGCCCATCAGATGTCTGAATACTCTTTTCCTCCCTTCCCTCCCTCAAGAATCTGGAAACCATACATGCAGACACATAAATACACAAGTACAGCTGAATAACCATCAAATCTTAAAAGATCATTGAAAGTTTTCAACAAATAGAGTACCTTTCTTGTTTGGTCGCTGGTTTTGTGATTTTCTTCGCATTTGTCTCGATTTCCTCTTTTTTGTTGACTTGTTGCTCAGTCGTTTGCACCTCTATTTTCTTCCTCTCATGACGATGACCTCTCTCTTCGTCTTTTATTTTCTTTTCATCTCGCAAATGCTCTCGCTTTTTTCTGCGATGACCATCGTCTGATTCACTACTGCAAAAATCGTTAATCTGTCATTAGATCTGTAGAATTATGTGTAATCATCTAGAGATATTAGATCACCTAAAAACCTGACCAACACATTCTTTTTATTTCATTTGGTAGTAAACTGCGAACTCTACGAAGAGAGGGATTCTCATCAAATAGCTTAAAGTTATACCAAAATCCATTAGGTCGAAATTTTTAGCCACATATACGAACGAATCTCCGTATGGAAAATAACTTAAGAATAAAGTACCGTCTTCTGCCCTTTGACTGCTCCCGAGGACTCCGCACTCTGTGTCGTTCCTCAACCCTTCTCTCCGTCCTTTGTCTTTTCTCACGTTTTTTACGCGCTTCCTCCACAACTTCATTGTTGCTAGCGCTGCTCTCACTATCCGAAGAGGACGGAGTGAACCGATCACGAAGTTGCTCAGCTTTCGTCGGTTTTTTCACCGATTTTCGCTGAAAAATTGTAAGACGGAACTGCCGGCAGGAATAACATAGCTTACAAAAAAATCTTCCGCGATGAAATCCGAACCGTGGGCTTATCGGGTTATCCGAATGCTCTAAAAGCTTAGCCACAGTCTAACACGCCCATATTTCGAGGAAGAATCGCCATTAAAACATCAAATAATATGACGATGACGGGGAAATGAAGATCCTAAGTGCGCAAGTTAGGCAAAAACTTGGCATCTAGGATATTCTCTTATCTACCATACGTTCATTTCAAAAAATAAAACAAAATAAGAAATAAAAAATCAAATAAGCAAATTCAGCTGGCAGGAACGGTTGAATCCCGTACAGGAAAAAAGTGAACAGGTGGGCATGTACGTGCTACGTGCACATAAACATGAGCCAGTATATGGACTGGTAGAGCAGTGAATTTAGAAATAGACTTCCGGATCGAAATTACTGGATTTGCAAACTTTGGTGGTATGGTAATCGAGGGACAGATTTAACTACTCGGATGTAATGACCAACAGTCAAAAAAGTAAGGAGAATTTCACTGGAAAAAAAAACAGAATTCCATTCATACAGCGCAAATGAACTATGGACCTTAAAGTAATATAAGCCATTTGAACAACATATAAAGCACCTACCAAGATATTCAATCCAGGCTGAAGAACAGGTTGGTTACAAGACTCTTGTGGCTGATCATCTTCAGATTCGTCTGAGTATATCGACTTCCCTTTCGGTTTCTCTCGAGGTTTTCGCTTCGACTCAGATTTCGACGATTTCCGAATTTCTTTCTCTTTTACTTCCGATGGACCCGCGATGATTTCGTCGTCGAATTTATTCACTTGCTGCCGCAACAACTTTAGCTTATCAGGAATTTGTTTCGTTGATGATGACGCCTCTTGCTCGTCCTCACTTCCAACTGGCTGCAATTTCACAACACATCCCATTTCTTCTCTAAAGCAATTCTGAAATGACACAATAGCACAGCCAAGGAGTCCACAGCTATTCAAAGAAGGATACATTCTTTTGTAGAATATTATTATTTGTTTGGCAGATGAAGGAAAAATTTAGAACAATACAACTGGCACTATAGTTAACTATTCCCCTCTGAAAAAAGAAATGAAAATGCATCCAATTTGGTTGCATCCCCTTCAAAACATGCAGCCAAACCACTTGCGAACACTATTGGAAACGAACTGCATTGCCGTCAGCAAGGATTTCCTCAGAGCATTTTGATATAATAGCCAATTGATGAAAAGATTGGTTCGTTCGACGATTTCCTCAACCTTCTTTATAGTTGGGATCACAATCAAGTCTGAGGTTAAAGGTGAGGTTAAGCCTATTTCTGCTCCTACTTTGATGAAGCGCATGATCATCACAGTCACCACAGAATACCACTGGTGTGAAAACAAGTCGGTAAAACCTAAGGTTTAGATTTCCTTGATAGTTAACTGACGAATAATACTCGAAGGAGCGATCTCAAATATATTTTTTCAGAAGACCAGTTACCTCTTTCTTTATCGAATCACTGCCCTCGCCGCCTGCCAACGTGCCATCACGTGCAAGATCGTTGAGGAGAGTACGGTAAAAACCACCTTGCCAAACACCACCTTTTTGCTTCTCAACAGCCGTCAACTCTGCAATTATTATTTCAACCTCATGCGACGAAGTTGTCGCTAAATAAAAGCATTCCCTTTCCACTTGCATTTCAGCAAATACTAAACAATGCAATGAAAAAATGAACGTAGACTTATATGCATGATTTCTGAAAGGGTATGAAGGGAATGGGAGAGGAAAGGGATAAGGGGCATGAAAAATTTAAAACTACACAACGAGAGATGCAAATATTTTAGCGATGGTTTGAATGAGGCAGTAGAAAAATTCCACCCAAAATTTCCTAATTAGTGCTTTTCAACAAGGACGAAATTCCCGTATTCGTTCTCCCGTCCCCCTTGCGTCGTTCAATTATTACAATTCACTCTGCATTTCACAATGGCATTCACTTTCTATTCTGCATTTTAATCCCTTCATTCGCTAAATATTTGCCACATCTAACTAATTAATAATGACACCATCGCAAGAAGCACACAAAGTAAAAACGGCCTGCCTACACCTTCATCAGATCTATTCCACATTCTGAGATATTAAGCTTACATAAGTGTTCTGCTCATACTTAATTTCAACAAAATAATGAAAAAAAAAAACGAATTCCAGATTCAACGAGGAAATTCGCTTCTCCTACCATCAAGCCTATTTTCAATCGCTTCTTGATCACGGAATTTCTGCATTTCCTCCATTTGCTTCCGATAAGCTCCAGTCACAAAAACCTTAAAAAATCACATATTTAAAAAAACTGTTGAAAGCGGGACAACAATGAAACCCAACTTTGACTTTCGAAATTTCTTGTGATAGGAAAATTTGCAAATTAGTGAGCAATAAAATCTCCTATAAGTCAGATGGAACAATAAAGCACTCGGAAGACCAATCGAAATTAATTTTCAAATTAGTATCCACTTCCATAATCAATTTGGAGAGTCCTAAAGGAAGTCGGTGAAATTTGGTAGGTGAATGCCGCTTTTATGCAAACTCTTTTGCATTTCTTTGTGAATATAGTTGAAAGCGATTATGTTTAATTCGGAGGGATAAAAATTATTAATACTGCCAAGACGGAACAAAATATATCACCGACCTCTTTGTCATCAAATGCGCCCGCTTCCGCTTCACGTTCCTTCAGCTGCTTTCTTTCCTCTCGGCTTTGTTGTTCCAAAAGGCGCCGCTTATGCGCCCTGATTATTTGCTCAGCGTATTTCGACTGAAATTGAAAATATTTATGAGTTCATTAAATATTTTTTCCGGGAAAAAAAGAAAACAAGCAAAATTTTTCAGTTGCATTTATATTATTATGAGCGTTAAGCAAGCAACAACACCATCTCAAATCCACTCGATAGACGATCAAATCATGCAAGAAATACGACCATAGGGAGAGGTGAGGAGCGGAAGAGGAGTTTTCGCCAATGCTTCTTTGGCTTTCTCTGGTCGATCGAAAAAATAAGCGGAAAAAAACAAGTCCACTGAACTTTTCCCGGAAGAAAAGATTTCTTCCTATCTTAATTAATTTTAAAACGAACAAAAAGTGCATGTCGTCACAAACAAAAAAAAAGACGGAAATTCCACATACGCATTTTAAACCTCAATAAAAAATCATAAACGCTTCGATAAAAATATTGGTCATTCCTTTCTTCCACTTTCTCAAGAGTTCATACATGCAGCACAAATAAACCAATTTGCATATTTATCATCGATGAAGCGATTTTCAACTCTATTTTATTCCATCTCACCATCTCTATGGAACTGGATGGAATATCAAACAAATGCTAGAAGGTGGTCAATATAAACCTTGCGCTCTTTATCAGCTGCTTTTTGTTCGGCCACCTTTTCGTTCTTTTTCGCTTGAAGGTCATCATATATAGCGTCATAATCGAAAATTGATGGATCTTGCGCAAGAGCACGCTCATGCTCACGTTTTGCTTGCATGCGAATACGCATCGTTGATGCACTTGCATTCGCTGATGACATCACCTGAAGATATTAAAGTATTTGTAAATTGCACCTAATGGTAAAAAGATTGACTGAGATAGTAAGCACCTGAAAATGTATCAATTTTATGAATGAAGCTCGCGCATGAAAAGAATGTCAGAGGCGGGAGGTAGGAAGTGGTGAGGTGAAGGCAGAAAGAAGGACACCGAAGGGAGGAAAGCTTTCAGAATATGAAAGATAAAGGCAAAAATATTCGGGAACTCTCTTCCCATGGCTTGAATATCTCCGACTTGCACATCGATAATTCTTTCTCTGCGGAATTACAATCCGTAAAATGGCATCTCCACTTCACTCACCTCTAATTCCACATGAAGAAGATTCGAATAAATTTTCCAAACCTTTCAAGATGTCATCTCCATTTCATCGTCTCTCTCAAAATAGAAAACATGAATGAAAACTGGTTAATCTCTAACTTCCACGATATTTTCATTGAGGAAATAGAAACATCTACCTCAGTATCAATTGCGTCGTCATCATCCGAGTTAGTGAATGCAGCTGCAGCGGTAGACTGGACCGGCATGCTAGGCTCATTCTTCTTCAGTATTAATCCAAATTGCCTGCAATCACTCGCACACCTCCAACATGCTTCGATTATTAGTGGTGATTCAGCCCGTGATGTGCAAAACTGGACTATGCTTATCTATGTTCTAATTAATTAACTTCGAGATTCATTCGTTAACTGGCGTTCACATAGATGGTAGCTGATCTATCTGGGAGCCAACCGAACTTAAAAACCTAATTAGCCTTATGCTCAAAATGAACTTGCATAAACCTATCTCTAAATTGCCATTTCCATTAGGTGCTCATTTCTACATAGCAACACCACCTACATACAACCAGCAGTGCCAGTCAAAGCTTCAAACTGTTTCAATATCGGATGAAAGCAATATAGTTATCATCCGTTTACTGACAGAATAATGAAAACCAACTTTTTATGAATTGTCGTCATCACATCTGCATTAGATGATTTCCTTTGAAGGCGAATCGAATCTGTTCACAACGTTTCTGCAGAGATATTTCGATACAACCTAACGAAGTAAAAGAAATATAGTTTAATCACTGACGGCATGATCCCCTATGAATGAAAGGAAACCATCACGAGTGCGAAAATGAAAAACCGATTGTGAGAGACAAGCCTAATATTAGTAGCTTTGTGAGTATAATTTTCTCAGTGAGATTTACTGGCTATAATTGAATAAATATATATTTCAGCTCCCTCCTCCCTCTGGCATCGCTTGCTGACCTATTCTTCAATGTCAGAATAAATTAAGGAAACCTCTTTTTCGAGACTTGTTCTGGAATATTACGCCACTAAAGTCCATAAAAAAAGAGAATTAAAGCAAAGGCGACCACAAATTATGAATTCGAGCCCATATGGTGGCCGAAGTAGAAGCCAGGTTTAACACACGGCCATATGCAAATCATATAGCACAACACAAATGGGATGAAATCGACATTTACCCAGTCGGGTCTGATGCCAGAAGCGGGCATCACCCATTCCCACTGCTCGGTCTCGACCGAGCCGCGAATTAACCTCGGTCCTCAAATTTATTCTTGCCAATATCAAACGATTTTCAATAGCAATTAGAAGAATAAGAGCAATATTACTGTCGAGATGAAGGAACGCAAAAAATCGACTTTCACATTTCCCTCTGCATATTGCGAATGATACTCCGCGAAACACTATTTTTAATACTTTCCCACCATTTTTCACAAATACAAACTTGTGACCAAAATTTATTACATTCCGAAGTCGGCAATTTTGGTGCACCAATATAATCAAATCCTACACAATATCGATTCCATGAGAGAGATAAACTGCTGAAGGATGTGTTCAATACGTCACATGCACAGTACTCACAATGACGGTAATCTGAATTCGTAGAGAACGAAAAGGTGAACAAAACGAACAATCGAAACTTAATGTGTTTATTAAAAATCGAATATCGAAATCATTTCATAAATGCAGTATAACGGCTAATTACTGTTGTCTTTCCATAACCAAAGTTTTCACGAATATGAAAACACACAACAATGTGTACCATTATCATCAAAAAAGAGATAACGAAACGCACACTGAACCAATTAAACGTTGAGCACAATATGGCCGTTTAATTTTCTCAATTTCCCAATAATACAACATATTTCAAATGCTTCAATCTCTCTATCCCCCAACCATCCCCCCCTCCCCCACAAAAAAAATAAAAACTTCAATCGAAATTTTCATATCTGCGCAAGCAAACTATTTGAATGTCAAAATAAAGCATCCTCTGAAACATAAGTGGGTGCTCGACGAATTTATAAACGTAATTATAAAGTTACAAAGGATAAATAAACTTATAATGGATCAACTGCTGTTCGCAATCAATATTCGATATATCAGTTGTCAATAACAACTGCATGTAGGATGATAATCAATAATCGCATATCACAGTGTTTAAATCATTCAACGCGATACAATCTTGAAAGACTAAAATATTCATTCTTAACGTGGTTCAGACGTTATAATAGAGTTCGTAAATTTGTCGCCTGTATATGATCAGAGATTTGAATTTATATTGCAATGATTGCTTATATAACTGCCAAATAAATCGAAAAAATATGACCGCTTCAACGGTGGAATAAGGCAAACTAACTGATGTGAAAGGAGAAGATGCTAATGAAATATTTTCTTCTGATTTAAGAATTATTGAATCGCATATGAAGAACATAACTGCCAAATAGATCGAAAAAAAATCTGATTTGAAGAACTAATGAAATATTTAAAGAAAAAAAAAGGGCTCTTCTTCGGGTCCATAATTAGAATCATTAAATTGGACGCTTATTGAAAATCGCAAAGATAATTTCAAAATTCACCCAATAGAAACCACGTTAAGAAAAGGAAATAAAACAATTAAAACAACGATGAACACGACAATCACGAAACGATAGATAATGAAAAAATAAAAATATTAGGAAGAAAAATAATGAGAAATTAAATCCAAGAAGGAATTTCTGCGAATGGTGAAAGAGGGTCGATCTCATTCAATACACGAACACTTACATATCTAATGCCCTCCCCCCCTCCAACGACTGTAATTAATATTAGTCTTCTAAACACAGCGCATTGAAAACTATGGATATATTTCTATGTTTTGTCACATCTTTCCACACCTTGCTGAATGTCAAATTCGTTTAATTTTTCATCGCTCTCAAATCGATCTACCTTTTTGCTTATTACACCGTTTTAACGAGGTCCATCAGTAGTCTGCCTAAAAAAGTTCACTTTCATCGACGAAATGCTCCTCGCTTTACGTTGATTTCTTTCCTTTTAGCTGATTTCACCTTTGACTTACATAAGTTAATGTTATGCTTCGCATATAAATATTTTTGGCACTATTGCATTTGTTATGGTTTCCAAGCATTACTTGTGAATAAAAACCTGTGGTAAAAGGAACAAACATTTTCCTAATCGTTAGCACAAAAGCAATCTTCAATTGCATAAGTGAGACAAGATTCTGAATCTAGATTCCAAATCTTAAGCAATAAAATTTTAAAAATTTAGTAAAAAGATTATTTCCACGGGATTCCTATTAGGAAACCTAAAAATTCAATAACACGAGAAATTCCGCTCTAATTGTATCGAACAATAGTTTTGAGTTCTTGAGAAGAAAGCTGTGAGCGGCGAATTCACTCATTCGATGAAGTAAGCATAAATGACAACAATTAAAGAAACCTAATCACCAAAAGACCAAATAAGATGATCCATGCAGGGCGAATGAACCGAAGAGGATGTTATATGCATAATAATGATGCATTTATCTTTTTTTTTTTAACAGACTCGATTGCATATGTCAGTTTTCTGAAATACTCTTTTTCTGTGATCATTTATGTTTAGATTACTAAGAAATCTAAGCAACATAAAAATTTGTGGCTAAACAGTGAAAAATCGACAATCCATGAAATATATGCAAAATTTCGGTAAATTTATAGCTTCTTTCTTAGTTGATGCATCTACTTCAGCACCGACATTTGAGGTGAGCCTAAGATTCACATGATATGCATAGAATTTCATGCTTCTATATTCACAAAGTTTCGAGCTGAAACCTACAGACAGACAGATAGACTTCAACATAGCTGCACAACGATACCGACTTCACGATAACATCATTTTCAACTGCAAACGCGCAAAAAAGCATAAAAACGACCTATAAGAGTGAAGGTCAGATATAATTTCAGGTCTCAGACGAGAAACGCGATTGGTAATAAAACCTCTCATGGTTCAATTAATTCGCAAGTATATAAAGCGAAGAATTACTTCCTAAGTTGCCATAATAATTTCCCTCATCATTATGTATAGAAAATAATTCTTCGACATTACTCTAATCCAAAAAGCTTATTAATGCCTTGCACAAATGTCACAATAAGTGGTTGCCATGCCACTAGATACCGTATCCAATCGAGTAGCTGTCCAAAAAAGAGATGAGGCTTCTCCCATCTGCAAATAAGACTATTAAATTGGCTACAGTAATTTCAGAGAAATAGATTGATCTAAATAACGGCAAATACGATCGCTAACAATAGGTAAATAATAACTCTAGCTTGCACATTTACAAGTAACTAATAGAAAAAATCTCTTCCCCTGGGAAGCTTCCAGAAAGGACACTCAAGCAGCCAACATCATCAAACGGCAACATTAGGGAAAACGTGGAACAGGCCTTAACAACGATGAAACGGATCTGACCGTTACTAACTGGAAGAGCTGAGTAAGATATCGATGATAGCTATCGTCAGTAACTTGCCTTGTTGAATTGAATTTTTTAAAGAATAATTCACTTCTTTCAAAAAGATGTTTGAAAGAAATGAAGATTCTGCTGAATGATTGGAACGGATACCGAAAATGCTCTAAACGATGGCAAAGGATCGCTTCAGAAAAACTCGGTGATTTTTTCTCGCATAGAATATCCCCTACGTTCCTCCTTCCCTTCCTCGCTCCTAAATACATTTCTGTAGGGGCTGAATAATTTCCATACCCGAAAAACCTATCAAAAATACCTTCAAATAGTTCATTAAATTTTCCTCATCACAGGAAAGTATAAACTGCCTGTGAATTAATGCAACAAATGCCACAGTGTTATGAACGCTGTTGAAAGACTTCGTTAGTGATACCTTCACCTACAACAACATTCCTCCTAAATATTATTTTCCACTTAAATTAAATGTAAATCTCACGGATTCTTGAACATTCTCTTCAGATCAACTTTCTCTTTGCAGTATGGACATGTCTGCTGTTTCCCAACGACACACCATCCTCGAATACAGAATTCATGGAATATGTGACTGCACGATAGCCGGTAGGTGGCCTCAGCTTCACCATCTGAGTTCTCCGCATCCAAGTGATTACCACATACCGCACAAACATCTGCCTCCAGCACCTTTCTTGGTAGTCCTTCCTGCGTATAGTACTGCAAAGGTACCAAGTTAACGATATTAAGAACTGGGTTGCTTGTGAGTCGTCTTCCTTCTCTTGCCTCTCTCTCCCCCTCCCCTCAAGTACAATGCAGAAGTGCCTAGATGTGCATCGTCGTTGAAATACACCGTCGTCACAGATAGACCAGCCATGAACTTATATAAGCCTCCCTCCCACTTTTGTTCCCGCGAGGTGCATGCACATAACATCAAATTGAAGTCTTCAACAACAACAGAAGTACAACAGCAAACATGAGATCCTCGCTGAGAACTAGTAATACGAGGACTTTGTTTGGAACTTGGAAATCCAGAATTATTGAGTCTTGTGTCTGGGACTGCGGTAATGGAAAAACTACTGTGAAAGGGACTGCTATCAGAAATAAACATTGGCATTCATGTGTCACCGTCTATTACCAAATTCGTTCTCGTCCCCAAAAAAGTTTCAATTCAGTAGCCTGAGATCGTCTCTTTGAATTTTTTTCAGAATTTTCCTAACTTTCAGCATTTTATAAATCTCAAAGGCATTTCGGATCCTTCGTAAACTCAACAACTTACCCTCAATAGATGCAACATTCAGAGTTCTAGGAGAACAAAAAATCAATACCACCCTGATTTCATTTAGAAAAAACAATGATGCAATGTCATCTAATGTATCTCTAAAATCCGCTCAACAGTACAACAACGCTCGTAATAAAAACATGAAATCATGATTAACCTCAACTCACAAAAAACCATTAGTGGTTGGCTTCACAAAAACAAAACCTCTACTCATTACCTGCCATTCTAATTTTTCTTGCAATTACAGTTAAAAGAATAAAGAAATTGGCATCTCCTGAATGAGGGAAACAATTTGCAAAAATTTACATACAAAAATAACCGTTGGAATCAGAAACGATGCAGTACTTTATCACGTTTGAATGAACACAAATTCAAAGACTAACTCCAATTTTGCATGCCATCCGATCGGTGCAAATATGTGCCATATCGCGTCCCAACACACCATAATAAAGCCCGTAAAAGAGAAGCAAAAGACCAGCATCCATCGTAACGTTCGCTCGTAGACCAAAGATCAAATTCATACCGAGTAGCGTGAACATTATCAGCAGATAACCGGCTATACCGAGTACATAACTCAGTTTGTGTAGAAATAGAAACCATTTGTATACAAACCTAAAAAAAAAAAAATGTTACGATCTTATCTTGGCAAAAACCTTCTTGATGACAAATTGAAACTGTAAATGATCGCTATTGAATCGGAAAACCGGAAAACAGCGAAAATCGGTAAGCCGAAAATCAGATCAAACAATCAAAAAGAGAATGGTTATCTGAGTGAATTTTTTGCGAGAGATCTGTGCGAGCGGCCGGATCACTTAGATCTAACCATATTAGTACGGATGGAAATATTACTTGCATTTTGTCAAATATAGTAATTACGGAATAATGCAAAACCAAACAAATAAAACAATAAACTAGGCAAAGTAGAAACTGACAATGAAAACGTTGCATACCAATCTTATTTTTCAGATGCAAGAAAAATAAATAGGAAAAGTTTTATTTTAGGAGAATTAAAAGCCTCATATCTTAGCTATTATTTCTTTAACTCTCCCTCCATATAAAAACCAGTTGCCACAACAACTACAATCGAGTAATCAGAGGAAGGAAACGGAAGGGAATGAAAGGGAAGGGAAAGGTAAGGGAAGGGAAGGGAGGTAAGTGGCCTGGGGGAAAAGAAGAGAACAAAGAGAAAGCACTAATTTACCCCTCAGATTTGTTATAATAAATTACGCACGAAAATATTTGCTTCGAAGAAGACAACACACCTTGGTGTAGTGCCTGATATCTGTGGGCGAGTTGCTTTATACCAAATGAGTGTCGAAAATAACGAGTAAAGAACCCAAGTGACTAAGAAACGCCACCACTGTCGTTGCACACAAACAAATACGGGAATTAGCCACATTCCCAGCAACGTACACAACTAAAAACGATGCAAACTTATAAGCACACATTCATTAAATACCTAAAAGCAATATTTAATATTATCAACTTTCATTTAGCTAATGTAATAATGTGCAAATACACTCGTTTATCGTCTTATTCCTCCTCTTGAAGCAGCCTAACACAGGAGCACTTCTTCCTGAAATGACTCCACCTCCCTTCTTCTTATTTGATAAATGACCAACTCTTCCTCCCTCCGCGCTCATCTTCCCCGCCAATTCAGGCAAATATCTATGCACATTCCGACTTCTTGCACATTTTTTAAACGGAAACTATCGAGTGAAAAAAAAAGATCATTAATCTAAAAGTTTGAAACATTACAATTCGCTAGCCAAGAGTTGCAGAAAGTGGAAAGTATATCGATAAACACTGTTTCATGACCGACAGGAAGGTTAGCAAACTCATAATCTTTCCACATGCCGGGTAAACACCTTACGGCAAAAGCATATTAAGGACTTCTGCGTATGATGCTTCCAGTAAGAACTTGTTCGCATCCAAAATGAGCAAAAGTTTCAGAAACCTTCTGTGCCTTCACCGAACGAATAATCGCAGAAAGCCAAATACCACTCAACATGGCACAGAATGATCACAAAAATTTTATTATGACCCCAGTGAGTTTAGCAACTACGGATGGATCGACCTTGTAATAATTTTGCAATGCTTCCGTACGCCATCTACAGCGTTCTGATAGGCTTCACAGTCACTACGATATAGTGCTTCGCGCAATATACTTCACTACACTAAACCCACTATATTTTACCTAACTGCAAATATGAAGTGCAAAGATTGCGCAGAATTTATTCTGAAAGGAAGTGTGCGAGGTGCGTAGAAAGAATAATAGAAAATCGACGCGCCATTATTCTAAATATTTGAAAATCCCTCAATTGTATCATCTACAGAAAAGAAAGTAAAAATCCGGAACTTGCATCAACAATTTCTGGACGCCTGAAATTACAGAAGACGAATAGAAATGAGAAGGGTTTTTAATGCTACAATGTGGCTAAGCCGTTCCACATGCAAGCTATGATGTCAACCACACGAAACTATGCGGCTATGTTCTCATTCAGGAAATTTTTCGTAATTCCAATAAAAACCGACTGTCAAAAACGTTCATGCAGTCTGCTTTCCTGCCCAAATTTTCGAGCCGTTATTCGCTAGACGATCGCCTGGTATTTGACTACATCGCACCACTCTTCGCACTGTCATCAAGAAAACCTATCCTAACGCTTCAAGTCAAACCTTTTACTGCGTTAGACACATCCGGATCTGCCCCACCAATTTTACAGAAACGTGCGACGTCTATGCAAACATCAAATTTTCGTCTAAACCCAAGAAAATGAAAAAAATTCCAAATTTCGAAACTCCTGAAAACCAGAACTGCAAAGCTATGGTTCCCTCGATGATCGGGAGATCCAAATATATGGCGTAGAAAACCGTGACCTTCGAATTTTGAGCAGCTTATCGAAGTGATGGCAATTCACCATTTTCAAAGGATGAAATTTTTCTAGGAGGCTAACAGAACACCACATTGTCGGAGGATCACAATAAAACAAGCGCTGGAGGGATAAACCATTCTCGAAGACTACTTGCCGACAGCAATAAAATGAAGTGAAATAAGAGTGCACAAACTTGATACGATTTAAAATGACGCTTCTTCCACTGTACAAGTGCTATCTGCGCCACAACCAATGTGACGATAAGGATCAAAAACATTTCCATATGCATTTGTTCATGACCTTTGTGCTTGGCGTGTAGTTTCGCATGTTCCATCCGCCATTTTTGCTCGTCACTCATATCCTCGTACTAAAAATGTCACATTTTTCAGCTTAAAATCAAAATCGGCTTCAAATTCACGAACTTCAAGCCTCATATTACTTCTTCATGTCATTCAACAGATGGTAAAACGGGTAATTAAGTATAGGGTTATGCCTCGGGTTCATTCATCAACCTTTTTTTTTGCTGTCCCAACAATAGCAAAATAAAAATCTGATACTCTTATATCAATTAAATTTGCATCACCTTTTGAATTCATATTCATTTGTCGTTCAATGATCCATCCACCTACCTATCTGCACAATAAAAAAGTATGTGAAACGCTATAGCCACTATTGATGAACATCGAATAGGAACACTAAATTCATCAATTTTCACAGCTTTTCTATATAATATGACAAGATCGGAAGTGGTACACCTCAGAACTAACCGCAACTTCATTCTGCAATCGAACAGCACCGAATTGTTCATGATGAGGAACCTCCACAGCGTCCATTAACTAACAACTGCCAATACGAATGACCTGAAATCACTTCGAATTCACATCGGGAAATGCGATAGCACAATATTACATATTTTGGGGATTTCTTTTTTTTCACTCGCAACGAAAAGAAAAACCTTTACTTACAAAAAAAAAAGCGTTGCCGACAATGGATGTCGACTTATCGCGATCATTATAAAAAAATGTTCACACATAGAACTATATTCATTTAAAAGCCAATATGCAATACTTTCGATTGCAATGATCGAAAAATTTGCATATCGTTCATAACGATAACGACTGCAAGGAACTTTTTTGTTTACTTGCTACGTGAGCAAACAAAAACTTTTTCACGCAAAAAAACTTGGAGATTTTCGGCACTACCAGCAAATTCAGTTGAGTCACGCAAGGATCAGAAGCGGTCGGCGCAATTCGCCACAAGCGCAGGCGCACGAGAGAGACGGAGAGAGACCGTGCCGTTTCCAGCGAGCGGCGCGGTATTGGTCACTCAGTAATAAAAACCTCGCAATAAATGTGGAAATATGCTGTACGGAAGCAGGATTCGAAAAACGAGTTTCAGCGCATTTGAAAGAGCATTGAATATTCTATCAGAATCAGAAATAATCTGATACAAAAACAAGAATTTTTCTATAAGATCACTCTCTTATATGCCGCGCAATTGACGGAAATTGCATGGTCATCGATAAATCAGGGCCTATAAGTATATAAAGGAACAAGATTTGAGAGGAGTAACTAGGTGCATTCGAAAGAACATTAAAAGCTCTATCAGAATCATTAATAATCTCGGATAAAAACAAGAACTTTTTTGTAAGACCAATTTCTTATATGATGTGCAACTGATATAAATTGCAGTATCGCCTTATCCACCATCCCATGCGTTACAGTTGTGTGTTTATGAAACTGTTCTTAATGAAGAACTGAATTCATGACACGTCTCGACGATCTAATGAATTGACGAAATCATTCATAAATTAATCAAACTCGTTGTGGCTCCTTATGAGTGGATCTTTCATGTGATTGTTACATGCACTAATTAAGAATTCTTCAATTCGACAGTTCTGGGTTTGCTTCGTTTCATTTCTTGCAAGTTCGCTTGATGGTAGAAAAGCCAACCGACGCATTCAATGCACGGTTAATTGCATTGTCATACGTTGATTGCATGCAACATAGGTAACTTACACAGGTGGCAAGTACTTCTTCTAAATGTTATTCAGCCATTCTAGATTAGTGGTTCGAAACGAGTGTTCTTGATAGCCCCATCTTCTTTCTCATCTATTACGCATCTTGCGAATTGGCTTTTTAGCTACAGTTGCGCATTTCAATGTAAGCATTCGTTTCATTACCTACATTGAAGGTTTCCTGACCACTTGTGGTCCGCCGCCATGTAAATTTCAATTCTTCCAGTTGGGAGCATGTAGCCTTCGAACAGCTTTTTCCTTCTCATTCCTGACGGGTCTATGTCGGAAAGCAAGTATTGCATGCAATCACTGTATGACAATGCAGTTAACCACAAGCTGAATGCATCGATCGGCTTTTCTACCATCAAGCGAACTTGCAATGCCGATTATCAGTATGCCTATATAGGAAAGAAATGAAACGAAGAAAACCCAGAACTGTCGAATTGAAGAATTCTTAATTGGTGCATGTAACAATCAAATGAAAGATCCACTCATAAGGAGCCACAACGAGTTTAATTAATTTATGAATGATTTCGTCAATTCATTAGATCGTCGAGATGTGTCATGAATTCAGTTTTTCATTAAGAACAATTTCATAAACACACAACTATAACGCATGGGATAGTGGATAAGGCGATACTGCAATTTATATCACTTGCACATCATATAAGAAACCGATCTTACAGAAAAGTTCTTGTTTTTATCCGAGATTATTAATGATTCTGATAGATCTTTCAATGCTCTTTCGAATGTGTTGAAATCCGTTGTTCGAATATCGCTTTCTTACTGTATATTTTCACATTTATTGCGACGATTTATTTCCGAATGACCAGTGCCGCGTCGCTCGGTGAAGACGCGCTCGGTCTCTCTCCGTCTCTCTCTTGTGCTTGCGCTTTCGGCTAATGTTACCCACATCTTGCTTGATGCTTTTAGAATATGCTTTTGGAAATCCGCACTTCTATATTCAGTAGTTATGTAGTGTCTTACTCGAGGTTGTCTACTAATTTTTTTTCAAATTAAAGTGAGGAGACTGTTATTCATTACTTCAAATGCTGTATTTGCGAGCGCCGAAGGCGCGATTCTCATATTCATTACTTCTTCTTCAAGACGGTCAGATTTCAATGCGGTTTCTTCTAATCCACTCGGCGTGATTCGTGATTTTGAATAATACACTCCGTGAAACTCGCATAAAAAGCTAGTTTATATCACAGAAAAAGATTGTAAGTGACAGACGGAAACCTCTTTGGTTATTTACGGTGACTTTGGGATGGGATAAGTTAATCTCTTTTTAAGGCTGAGCTATTTAAACGTAATCGTCGAAGCGCTTTCCTGATTTACAGTGCGAAATACCAAATCAAAAACCAAAAGTTTGTGCACTAAGTAAAAGTGAATAATTTTATAAGCGTCGTTCATTTCTTATACGGATTTTAATCTTTCAGCGAATTTCTTTGAGGTAAACTACAATAATGATGGAACGTTGGAAGGCAGAAAGTGAGGCAGATGTGGCGAGCACATCTGAGAGTGAACTTCATTTTGGCATCTCGGCGTTCTGTCGTTCGCCAGCCAAATCACCGTCAACAGTCTTCGAAAACGATATCCTCTCCGCAAATATACTTCGTAATTTTGCTGCACTTAGACAGTATGTGTTTCCTCAATCAGTGTTTTGCTTTTTGATATATAGTCGATTTTAGTGACAAAATGGTATAGGCCTGTTCCATTGCAGGATGGGCGAAACCGTCTGTGGATGGTCGAATAGCCAA
Organism: Baylisascaris schroederi; assembly: GCA_006503575.1. NCBI lineage: Eukaryota > Metazoa > Nematoda > Chromadorea > Rhabditida > Ascarididae > Baylisascaris > Baylisascaris schroederi. The sequence continues at coordinate 120,748 of QEWY01004161.1, read as the reverse complement.
GGTATCGCTTTGGAGGGGGGTTATGGCTCACTTATTACTGGAAGGTCCCATTTTGATGGTGTAACAAGATGACGCGAAATTCCAAATTTCACCTTCACTTTTTTGAAATATAAGTATACTTTTTAAAGCTATTTTTGCCTGACAGTTAAATGGGTGATCGACCACTCAAGTACTAGTGAATTATACTAATAGGCGAACAGGTAAACGATCATCAATAATTCGTGTGTAGATACCACTGCTCTAGCTTCATCTTACTCCAAGATTGGAGTATTTCAGGGATGGACGGTTTTGTGATGTGATTCTAGTGGCTGGACCTAAGTCGAGAGAGGAGGAAGACGCACAATGTAGAATAGCATGTCACCGTGCGGTATTAGCGGCAGCTAGTCCCTACTTCAATGCAATGTTCACACCGGCAATGATCGAATCGAAGCAAGAGCATATTTTCTTACAGGTATGCTGCTGTCGTTTTTGTTGCTTGCCATCAGGCGCAGAACTCATTATTCTTACAGCTGGGGGATACGTCTATACAACACAGGGTTGTTATTGGCTAGAAGAGAGGTTAATGAGACTCTGTTGTAGATCCTCGTCGTCCCTGGACACTGATTGCATCTAGAGACAGCACAACATTTACCTCACCTCTCCCCTTCCCCGTCTTCCTTCCTAGCCGACAATCCTTCTCCAAATCCTTTGCAAATACAATCGCACTAAAATGTGTTAATTGATCGGATTCGATGTTAGCGGTCATTGTGGAGCCCAGACCAATGCTTCAGACCCACTTCTGCAAGCCAGTGACTAACGTAACTCTTAATTAAGTTGAGCTTTCCTAAGTGAAGGTTCAACGTTTTGCTAAATGTGCGAATCTATATGCTTCTCGAATGGCTAGTTTCGATGACGTTGGTCCAGGTTTGTTGTATATTGCCACCTGAGCTGTCTGAGCAGTGAAGTGCGAACCGATTCTTTGTGTTGATAAAAAATTATGCGGCAGGCACGCAAGTAGAGTGCTAAATGCGGTGCGTTTATTATTTAGTGGGAAAGTAGTTCCGTTTTAATTAAGCATATTTATCAATTAAATTGTTTAAGGATATCGATCCAGAATCATTGACCGCATTAGTGGATTATATGTATACAGGTCGTTTGCTCATCGATGAACACAACGTTCAAAATCTTCTCACTACTGGTTCTGTGCTACAGGTGGGATTCAGCTGCAGTTTTGCATCGAAAAATGGTGTTCGGATGTTAGGAGTGGAAATTGCGAATTTATGAAAGCATTTAAATATCTATAGAAAGAACGCGCTTTGATATGCTCCATGAAACGGAACACAGAATTCGAATTTCATGAAATTAACTTGAATCCTCATTGCATTTACAATCAATGATTTTATTTAACTTCATATTTTTGAAATCTACAAAGAACGATTATTTGGATGTTTTCTGCAGTTTTTTTTTTTTTTTAAATAGAAAGTAGTGATTGGTAGTTCACTTATATGAAATGATATGAATTGTGCTAAAGTGATGTTGATATATTTCAGCTATCATGTGTTCGAGATGCATGTTCACGTTTCCTACTTGAGCAACTCGATCCATCGAATTGTCTGGGTATCTCACAATTTGCTGTCATTCATGGGTGCACTCAACTTGCTCATGCGGCTACAACGTTTATTCATCAACATTTTAGGTTGTAACACTGAATTTTTTGTTTGTTGCATTTATCTAATCTCGAATTGTCCTGTTTCACTCAGCTTCAGCGTCAATTTCAAACGTTTCTGGTTAGGACGGAAAACGCGAAGGGACCATGAAAGGTTAGCTGAATTTTTGGGAAAATCAATGTAAATTTTTGAAATGACTGATATTGGTAGGTTAAGGCATACACAAAATGACAGCTGTAATTGTGTAGGTTCTAGTAAAACAGACAGTATATATTGGGTGTGCATATGCTTTGAGAGTCTTTATTCCAGATTCTTTCGACTTATAAAGCCATTGTCAAAACACGACGCCTATAAGAATTAAACCAAAGAAGGAAGATAGAGGTGGGAGGGAACAAAAAGACACTAAGAATCCGAGGAGTGCGTGAGTCAGAATCATAGTGAGAACATAGATACCAACCGTATAGATTGAGAGGCGGGAGATGAAGTAAGAGATATCGTAGTAAATGAGTAAAACAGGACAAATATGGTGGATGAGGTATATGCAAATAAGATCGGATGAAAAATCTACAAGAAATAAGATGGCATGTAAAAAAAAAATCATCTTCACCATCTTTGAATTGTTCAAACCAGTTTTACTGCATATTACTGCATTAGTTCAGAGACAACCACTTGAACGGATATGCCATATGGCTCGTGTCTGCGCACTTATCTAATACGAAGTTATTAAATATTCCATTTGCGGAAATAGTTCAGAAAAAGAAAAGATATCAACACCATTATAAACAATAAAGTGAATCTGAACTGGTTTGGGAAGGTTATTAGTGGGCTGCATTTATGCGTTATGAGAGAAAAGCTCTGGACGTTTTGAAAAAAAAGCTCCGACATCTTTCTAGAAACTGCTAGCTATAGATATCAATCGATAAGTTTTCTGGCTGCGTACTGCTGTATATTCCATGTGCACATTATTGCACATGTGTTTAAGACTGAATGTATGCATAATGTAATATTCCTCTTTCCTGTCATATTTTTTGGGGATTTTTGAATTCCTCTTTCCTGTCATATTTTTTGGGGATTTTTGAAAAGATTAACATCCAATGAAACCTTTCTCAGAGCTACCGCCTTTGTTTTCGTTCGAGTCATTTGTTACGAGGTAAGTAAGCCTTTCGATCACTCCTGTGGCGTTCCAGCTTGCGATTAGGCGTCGTTTATGAGATGCTTCAGGCTTGAGATGAGTTTAGTTCAATACGCTCGTTCTATCTTCAGGTCATATCATTCCTGTGAGATGATTTAGTCCTGAGTCTAGCCACCTTTCAGCGTCACCCTACCTTCAGATAGGGCCAACTTTATGAACTGGTTCCTATCTGAGGTTAATTAACTATGCTTAGTAAAGCTTATTTGTTATACGCAATGGAGATGATTTCAGTCATTTGATTCGATGCGAGGAATTCCTTGCATTGGACAAAGACCGTCTCATCGAACTGATTTCTTCGGATCGCCTTACTACAAATGGCGAGGAAAAGGTTCCTATCGTTTTTGCATCTGAATTGCGGTCTCATTGGCAGTTATGACCTTTTTGAAATTTTCATTTTGCACAACGCATTTAGCTATGTAATGTCGGGATATTTGTGTGTGACTGTCTCATAGGGCGGCACCACGACAGCGTACATGTTGATGATCTAAATGAAATTTGCGGTCATTTTGCAGAATATCTGAGCGAGAAAGTTTATTTCTCAGTTGTGAAATAAGGTTTTAAAAGTTTGCTTGTAGAAAGTTTACGAAGTCTGGAAAGAAATATTTATTATTTATAAGCGATTTATTAAATCGATTATAAGATTACCTATTTATCATCTGCTTTTGGTCGGCTTTTGCTCTATTTTTCTTTCCGGGCATATTTCAGGTCTTAAATGAAGCTCAAAACTGAGGCATACCTCAAGAAATAGAAGCGATTTTCTTTTCTTTAGCATGAAGAGGCGATAAGCTAATAAAAAATCATTAATTTATCAGATAAGAGTTGGATTTACGAGGATCGAGTTGAACGCATTGATGATATTTGTCCCATTTCCTCGCAATTCTGTGTTTGCGGTTAGAATTCATCGATCAGTAGACGATAGAGGGGAACTTTCTCTGTTTAGCTGTGCTAGTGTTTATGAAGTGTTCATTTGAAGGTTTACGAAGGAGTAATGAACTGGACATGCCATGATTTGACCATTCGGAAGGAATACATCCCTGAGTTGATGAGTCACGTGCGACTTGCTCTTGTGCCTCAGGAATATCTCACTGATAGGGTTCGACTCTTTCTAGTTACTTTGCTTGCACTTAATCTGAGCGTTCGAATTATTGGGCTGCTCGCCTTATTTGTTTGGGAGTCAAAGTTGTGCCTTTTATCAGACATCATTGAACTAATATCTGATTCAAGTTGTTCAGATAATGAAATTTGGTAATTTCATCGCTCATTTTTGCACAAACAACCAGTTAAACATAATTTGTTTGCAAATTCGCTCGCTTGCTTTGCTTCATTTCATTCCCTCTACCCTATTGATGGATTTGAATATATTGAAATATCCACGTCGATCCATATCTTTGAATGGCATTCTTGTTTGATCCTATCCTTGCACTACATTACATCAAAATAGTATGATCTATACCTTAATTTGAGAGTGAAATCGAATGGAGAGAACTGAAGTTGGTGTGATTGAACCTTGATCGGAAAGTATGTTTAAGGTCGACGCAGAACCACTAATTCGCCAAAGCGCGGAGTGTAGGGACTTCTTGCTGGAAGCTTATCGACACCATCTGAAGAGGGATCGCAAATGCGATATTAAGAGATGTCGACCGCGACAACCGGTCCCTCTCTCGAAGGTTTATTATGCATCCATATACGTTTTTTTACTGAATATTTGGACTATTTACCTGTTTGAAAATTTTCCTCTTTGACTAGAAGTACAATTACTTATGAATAGAGTTGATTATCGGGAATTATTATTTTGCGTTTTTATGTTAGTGAGAGCGTTTTACACTTCTTTAATTTTGTCGCTAAAGCAAAGGTCCTGTCCCTCGTATTTGCCGTGGGGGTTCGTATCGATACCCAAATCTTAAAGAGCAGCTCTTTGTAGCTTAGCATGGACTACAATAGCTGACCAGATAGCGTTTCATAACCACGAGCTGTGACTTATCACCTAGGTTTCAAAGTGGAGGGTAATTGATTGATAGCATTTGCTAGCTGATAAGGAAAAGTTGATGAATCGATATTGCTCATCCGTGGAGAGAAAGGAGAATAGGAAGTTAGGTTTTTTACTGGTAGCGCATTTGGCTTTTCGGGTTTTTCGCATGTTTGAGGCTGGAAGCGTCCCTATGCCCCTTCCCCATTCCTCGCTGGTGGATCTCTTGAGACGATCCAGAAGAATCACTCTCATGGGGAAAAGTGACCTGAAGGAAATGTGCTTCATGACTAAATTGCACTATACTGCTAATGTGCTAGTTATATATTAGATATAATATTTGTGATTGTTATTCGAATACGTATGCGTTTGAACATATTTATTCTGCCTGTTTTGTTGGAGTAATGTTCCACTATATGCGTAGAAAGTATCTTTCATTGCGTACTCAGATATTGTGGAGTTGCAGTTGATAGAAGGATTTGGTTGCTTGTTGCAACGAACCAGTTCCATTTTTATAACACTGCCTAATCAGTTATGGAGTATAGTGGTCACATCAAACGTTCTAGAATGATATTGCAGTTAATAATGCTCATCGGAGGACAGGCACCTAAGGCGATTGTGAATGTTGATGTATTCGATGTCGACTCTATTAGGTGGACGTCTTGTAAGTTCGTTTTGCTCATTTTAGCTCACTGGAATGTATTTTCCAATATATATATATATATGTATACATATATATATATATCTGTTTATATTTATATATGAAAACGCGCTCAGATACCACAGCTGCAACTTCACACGTGATCTAATCAATCCGATCATAAATCCAAATTTGGGTCTTGAACGTATGTGGTTTCTTGAGTTCACTAACAGTACGGTAGATTGAACTCAGTCACTGAGTGGTTTGCAAAGACTCGTTTAAAAGTAAGCATATTTAATGTTGCTAATTAGTAATTTGAGGTGTGCGCAGAGATAAGAGTCGCTTTGTTGCAGTGAGTGATTTGCCACAACGGCGTTGTCGTTGTGGTGTCGGTGAATTAGGTGATACAGTATACGCGGTTGGTGGATTTAATGGTTCATTACGTGTCCGCACAGTTGATGCATATGATATTCAACGAGACAAATGGTTTCCATCAGTACCTATGGATGCAAGGTATATTTTTATTTTATGCACGTTCTTATTGGAAGTGATGCCTGCATTCAATAGTGTAAACCTTTTCATTTGACAGGCTATTTTACGCGGAACTTGAGCACATGTCGTCACCCTCTTTCCACAGGTCCTCAAGAAAAGGAAGAAATTTTTCACTGGTTCCGATGTATTTTAAGTATTAGATCACATTGTTAATGATGTAGATTCCGGTTTAAAATGGTACCTACAATGTCCAGAAAGTTTTTTGCTTGTTCTGCTTTGCATCTTCATATGTCATGTCCTTTAGAATCCAACTGATTTTGGAATTTTTTCCCATATTTCAGTTTTTCGGATTCCTTCTCCCACATTCTTTTGAAGATTTTCCACTCGATTTGCCTCAAAAAGTTATTCCAATCACCCCTCTCGTATCATGATAGATCGCTTCTTAGCAATTGAAATTGCTATTGTGACGTTGACATCTACCTTTTTGTCATAGATTCTTTTTTCATCGGAAAATCTGTTGGAAAGTGCAAAAAAAAAATGTTTTTCAAAAGAAATACGAAAGGTTTTTTAGTTGTTGTTCTTAAGTGGGGGATAGAATTTTCAAAATAGTTTTTCCGGTTGAACAATGGATTCGAAGCGGTTTATCACAGAGAACATAAGGTTCCTTCATCTTTTCGTTACGACTTTTAATAGGTAATTTATGATGTTTTTGAGTTTTAAGCACCTGCAGCAGAGAGCAAAGAATGAGGGCGAAGAAGGGAGAGAGGTGGAGGTATTTGCATCTATGTAGATCTAGTTATTGCTGATCTGTTGGGGAATTTTCAATCTACCTTATGATGCGTATTTCGGAATTAAGCACTATTTTTCATTCGTTTTATTCTTCGCTGAGGTATTTCGACTTTTTTTTCCAGATTTTTTTTGGAAATAACCTAATCCATTTCTAGACGAAGTACATTGGGCGTTGCGGTGGTCGACCAGAGGATGATTGCAATTGGAGGTTTTGATGGCACTACGGGATTGAGTTCGGCCGAAGCGTTCGACCCTCGCGAGGGTTTCTTCTATTTTATCATTTGAAAACTGTGGATCAAAATTTGAAGCTTTAAAGTTATTTATTTTTGCTTAAAGGAAAACTTATATTGCAGAGGAAGCATAGATGTGTTATCTCGTCCAATCATTGAGGTTAGTCAGGTAATAATTCCAACGTTCAATGTGTTGAATCGATAATTGATCAGTGCTATTGTTTTGAAAACGGTCAGCGTCATGGATTTTGATTCAAGCAAGAGAGGCTTTATTTCTTTTGACTCAGGGCAGTTCGAATCGAAATTTTAAATATCATCTCAGAAAGTAAAAAATTATTCACTCTTAGAGTCTGTCATGTGTAATTGATTACTTTCGATCAGTTTTTAGCTCCCAGTAGTTAATCGACTGGCATATGTGATGTCAGAACTAAGCGGTCGTGAAATGGGTTCTTCACTGAACAGAGATTTGGCAATTCGAGCGTTCGGATATCATTTTAGGTCAGTGGATGGCTCTTCCGTCGATGTCTGTACGTCGTTCATCGGTGGGCGTAACTGCATGGGGTGGATTGATTTATGCAGTTGGAGGCTACGATGGGTATATGAGACAGTGTTTGAACACGGTCGAAATTTACGAACCAAGGGCGAACAGGTGGAGAGCCGGTCCTACACTCATGTCAAGACGTTCGGGTGCCGGAGTGACGGTTGTCGCCGATAAGCTGGTCGCTGTCGGTGGACATGATGGACCTGTTGTTAGAGATACTGCTGAGGTAAGCGATTCTATAGTTGCTATCTCTTCATGTTGAGCACGGTGTTTGTGTGTTTTTTAATATTATTAGTGAACAATTTTTGTTTATACGGTCTAGAACTATAAAAACAGGTCGATGGTTGAAATAAAGTCATATAAAAGGACTTGGGGGGAAGGGGGGGGGGATTTCGATCATGCTATCAAGGGAAGTGAGTGTGTGCTTGTGGCGTTGTGCGGTGTTTGGAAAAGGAGAAGGTCGTATTGAAGCTTGACTTCCCCCTCGTCAGTACTGTTAAGGACATTGTCATCTTTAACAAGGCAGCACGATGCGTCACGATGGGTTAGTGATGTGCATTGATTACAGGTTGTGCTTAAATAGCATTAAAGGTCAGACATCATTAAAGGTGTTTATCGAAGGCATTTCCTAAAGGCTTTACAGTCGGATGATCATGAGGGAACATAGTAATTCAGCGACACCTCTAACCTCTAATGTTCTGCATTCATAATGATAATATATGATCTTGCATTGTCACAATTAATGTTTCGCCTTATTTCGGAGTCAATTCTGGGAAGGAGGTGGAAGGCAGTTTTTAAATAAATTCAGTACCAATTTTAGAGGATTGCAATGTGTAATAATCGAAGACTTTTTACAAATTTCATTTGCTGTGAAGACAAACATTAGGTGTAAAACATTTAATGCAAATTGCAATAAGTATTTAATTTCGATCACTTTATATGTTTTCAAATGATTCGTTAATTATAAGAGAAATTCCTCATATTTATTTCTTCATCGTAACTGAGGAAAATTATATTATGCACAGAGTACGGTTTACAGTATTATAATAACAAAAAAATATTAGAAACAATCAATATGTTTTTATTTGAAGAAATAATTTTTTTCATATTCGGGCAATGTAAAAAAAATGAAACGTGATCATTGCAAAATTTATACAAATTTATTCAGCACCACTAATGGCTGAAAGTGCATTCAAAGCTGTTGCATCAAGGAGGAAAGCGGTAATGAGATCACCATATGGTATGCATCATACACGCCAAATTTTGAACTTTAGTAAACTCAGTAATATATGAATACCAGTGCGTATCTATCAGTTGCACATTTATTTGCTACTGGAATATGGATAAAGGATTGGTGTTTACGATCACTCTCCCACCCCATTTTGCCCATCCGAGGATTGCACTGGAATATTTTTCTACAGATTCTCGTTGATGATGTTTGGAACGAGTTGCCGAATATGAATGTCTGCCGACGTAATGCGGGTACAGTTGCTCTAGGATCAACGCTTTTTGCTATTGGAGGTAACTGTTCTGTTTACTCGAATTTTATTTAGATTCATATCTCGAAGTATAAATTGAGATCCCATTAAGCCAGATTTTATAGTTATTGGTTGTAGAGTAGCGTAGTAGCAATACGATTTATTCGAGTGTGGTATAGGAGAGCAGATCATGCGCGCCTAATTTCTTTAAGTGTTTGTGTTGTTGATGGCTAATGGTGACGTTTTCGCATCGAAACATTCCTGTCACGTGCATTGTTAGTCTCTTACATCATAAGCCAAATTGTTGAAATATACACTGATGCTGGCAAGAGATTTGCGGTGATATTAGTTGTAATAATTTAAATTGTTTTAATAGGTGATGACGGAACGATGGATCTAAGCTCAATAGAAACGTTGGATGTGTCGGCATTAGGGGAGGGTGTATCACAAACTTGGGCTCAACTCGAGGTACGTATGAACCGTCCTCGATCCTATGCTGGAATTGCTTTGCTGCCGAAGTTAATCTAAGCTTTATTAGGTGCTTTTAGCCTTCTTTGATGCTTAACCTCTGTGTTGTATTGCTGTGCTCAGTTGGGATCATCTTATATCAGCTTCCCTTATTCGATTGCTATGCGGTTTATTTCACTTTTATTTAGATCGTTTTTGATTATTAGCTTGAGGTATAATTTCGTATCGTTTTCGATTGTTTCGATTTCGTGATTTTAACCGGTGTACGGTCGAACAGTGTGCATTGATTCCTAGCCTAAAATGCTACTAGCATTTGAAATAATCGATTAGTTGGCTGCAGAAGAACCACCTAGACAATTTTACGCCTCTAAAGCCCTATGGAAAGATTATGAAGAAAAGGGGAATGATTTGTTCATGGAAGAGAGAATCAAGAGATTCGCGTGGTTGGTCCAATTTTCGAATGTACGTCTAAGTTCATGAGATGAAAGGTATTAGAAATGCTTCGTTCAATCGACTTTGCTCTTTATCGTTTTGCATCGTTTTGCAAAAATTTCATATAACGCCGAGAAGGTGATAATGTTATCACTGCCATCGTAGAGAATTTATGCCACAATCAAACTTTGTTTGAATTAAGCGAAATGAATTTATGTCTAATAATACTGTACTATGATCGCATAATACTGGTCAAATTACATCTGCTTTACAATTAATATGCGCCGGTATAAATCTTCACAAAAATATTCGGTTATTTGTTTCTTATTTCATCGTTACGGAAGAAATGTTTTATAGAATTTCTTTTTTTTCAATAAAAATTTGAATTTCAATCATTTTCCCTTCCCCTCATTTATGCTTATGGAACATCTTTCGATGACCATCCAAAAATTTGTTTATTTTGCGTTTCGAAGGGGAGAAACTGCCAAATTTAGTTTGAATTAAATTTGTTTGCGCTTTTCGTTTATCATATCTTGGAAATGAAACGTTTATTTTCAGTACCTATATTATATTCGATTACTTACCGAATATTACTGATAAAATACGTTTTAACTCCATAAATATCCTATATTCCAATTTAAATGAATACTGATTCGGCTTCTTGTATGTAACGACGATATTATTTTGTTTAGCCGCTTGATTTCGAATTGCTAGTTTCATACAATGCAGCTGTGTTTACATAATGACGCGATTCTCTCGTATGGTATATTGGAGCATGTGAATTGATTCGTATTTTTATCGTTGCCATTTGTATAGTATTATAGATGATATAGATGAGCAAGTGGGAACTTGTCCGGCGATTTTATGATTGAAAGAGCTAATAGAATCTAGCTATAGGTATGTAAAGGAGCAATTGTTATTATGTTCAGGCGCAAACGATCCAGATTGCTTATTCCTTAGACGATGAAAAATCGAGAGCATAACTCCTTTGATCGTTTCTCGATTCATCTGTAAATTTAAAGGTTCCATCTTTGCCTATAATATCGCTATTTAATTGAGCTTATGCATATGTAACATTTTTCCATGGATGATTTTTTTTTTTATTAGCTAAGAAATCTCTGTTTTCTCCACTATAAAAGCTTCTTTACGCTTTGTCCACCTTTTTGCGCTTTATGTTCAATGTTCACGAAATATTCCTCACAATGCCGTACGTAGTTCAAAATGATGCAATTAGCTTATGGATTATCATGTCTTCTATTAGAGTAAATTTTGTGGAGTTATTTTTATGTTTTTTCTCTCTTATATTGGAGTTAGGCAAGTCAAAAATCAGTTCATCTATTCACACATATAAGCAAGACAATTGAAGAACCCATGGTTCGCTAGAATAACCAAACAAGGTGACATATGTGAATGACTTAAGGTGGAAGAAAATATCGTATGCGAAGCAGGTGCGAGAGAAATATAAATGCACCAAATTGTAAAAAAAACAACGAACTATTGTGATGTGATCAGTTGAGCTTGGGCTAACGGGGGATTGACCTTCTGTCCCCTTCTTCAACTTCAGAGTATATGAAATCCACACATATGAGTTTTTCATAATATACTGCCTGCAGTCTAGAAACGTCTCTTTCTTTTCGTTAAGGATTGGTGGAACCGATTGCTTTTAAAGGAAAACCTGTCGTTATATGGCGTTTCATTGTTGCTTTTATTCCCTTTTGCATATTATAAGAGTCCCTTGTCCGTGCACGGCTATGAGTGTGTGTGTTTGTGTGTGTTTTCACTGTCTGTACGATGATTTCAGCTCAGAAACCAAATAAACGCTTGAAAAATTTCGTTTTAATGCCAATCGTAGGACGATCTCTTTCTTATATTCCACTTTTTTTTCATAAACTTTGAAAGAAATTATGGTCATTTAAAACTGAGAAAATGTTGCACAAACTTAAAAGAGGCTTGCATGAAATTTTGTAAGAAAAAAGGCTATCTTATAGAACATTTGCGCAATCGGTTGGGTTTACTGAAATATGCAGACGTTGCCAAACTGACTGTCAGATGAGCGAATTTCAAAAGCACATACTATTTCAGCTTCTCTAGCTTGTTCTCCGTTTATTCTATATTTCAGCAATTCACAAAATCAGCTGAAATGTAAAAGTTCATATCATTAAGGTTCCTTGCAAGATTTTCCATTTGTTTGTGAAGTCACGTGGACTCCTTGTAAAATCGAGCTTTACCTCACGTTAGGCAAGCGTAATATCACTAAATGGAATAAATCGACCGATCATCTCTTATCATCAAGAAGGCGTATAAAATGGAATCTTTGAGCACCTTCAGGTGCCGGATTAACGCAATCGGCAAATGCGAGACGATGGAATTTGAGTGCATAAGTGGGTGGATCCTTATAGTGCAGAATCCATCGATGAAATATACCTTCGTAGCATTTATCTCGGTTACTGTTGAGGAGCAGTACCTGAAATTAGGGACTTTCTTCGATAAAACTTCATTCGTTATTTTCTCTGAAAGGATTTAATCAATTCCGAAATCAGATTCCTAATTCGGTGCAAAAACATCCATCCGGTTCATGGTGTCACGAGATTTTAGATATGATCATATTTTAGATGAGATCACTTCACGAGGTCTTCGTGCATAACTCGCCGTGACTATCTATACGCCATCTTATAGGTGCCCCTGAGATAGGCTTTGAATGCCACAGGTGTGTATTGCAAAAAGTGGAGTGGAGTTAGCCGATTTTGTGTACTTGCCCGGGCAGTTTTGGTACTTGGATTGTTGACTTACTAGCATCAGGGATGGGGAAAACGAGAACAGGAATTGAGGCACCTCGTTCGGCAAGCAGTGGAGAATGAACGGAGCGAATACTTCACAAACCACCTGTCTATATTAACCCGAGAGTCGTTTCATGACGTCAACATTTTACAAGGTAACTGTGCAGATTTTTACGCTCCACCGTCCTACTGAAGCTCATTCGTTATGCATCTGATTCGTTGCCAATATAAATCGATCATAGCACTCAGAAAAGAATGAAATCAAGCAAAGCGACTGTTATATTTTCTAGGCACATCAATCGATATAGCGATGCGGAAATATTGCCCACTGTAATGACTGGAACGTTAAATGAGAGAGGAGTAATCCTATGGGCCCAATAGAGCAAACGTTAACAACGAACCCAATCGGCGCACCATTCCTCATTGAGAGTGAAACCAGGCCACCAAAAGAGACCAATATTCACAATATCATCCTGTTTCAACATCACCTTGAAATGACTTCTTTCACCACGCTCAAAATCATTCCTGTAACTCGACAGCATCAGGCTACAACCTGAAAATGCTATTGCACAAAATCCAGCAGTTTATTATAGTCTACTTGGGGTTTTTGTATATACACGAAATACAAAATATTCTGTTTGGGCGTTCCTTCTATTTGATCGTTTTCTGGAGGTGATTCTAGCCAGATAGAACTGCTGCAGATGTGTTCCGAGGTGTTAAGAACCTTGCAAGGAGAAGCGCTGTCTTTATGGTATTTTATGCTTCACTGTAAACATTACCATATGGCAACTGTATGACCTCTGTAATGTAAAAACTTTTATTCGTCAGTTTATTATAATCCTCTGGTCCATCTGAAATCTCGGGAAGTTACATTGTCTATGTGAATCTTAAAAGAGATCATCCACTTCGACACGGATGACTTGCAACCGAAATTTCAGCTCGAGCAACGCGGTTGTCGGATTTTATTTACAAGTGCCCTCTCTACTGGTCCTCAAAAATGGATTATCCTTGTGAAAGGCATATCGTATTGCCTCAATTGGAGCCGCTGAAGGCTCTAGTCAAGGTAATATGGTAAGTATATTCGGAAAGATGTTTCCTGGTGAGTACCGTGAGGAGTCGGTACCTATTACTGAAATGCACCTGCATGACTTTCTTATGAGGCGGTTGTTCCCATATCTATCGAACCGTTTAATGGCGTGAAAATGGCGCTACAAGTTAAAGTGAACAGTGTAAAATGATAATCAAAGAGTACTAAATCCTCAAGTTGTTGTTCGTTATTTGCGTCAATGTACGTACAAATTACTCATGCAATAATTGTACAACATATAATTTTTCATCTGCTCAAACGCTGTCCTCTAGACATTCTGGGTGGATCGATCGACATGGCAATAATGGATTGGTATTGATTATAAGAAAAGAAAGATTGATCTATCGGTAGGCTTACTTGCCAGGATTGTCCAATTGAAACGTCTCGCTGGCATGATCCCTCTCGTAGAACACTTTGAGATAAGCAGCTGCATCTGTTCCTGCGCCTTCTTCATCACATGTTTTTATCACCACATCCCAGATATTCGCCACATCCTCGGCTACAATCGACAACTTGCAATGACAACGAGTTAAACATCGTTCTTTTATTACCGCATAACTTTTAGTTTATAGCGGAGACAATAACACCAACCGTTACGAGACGAGTAGAAGGCAGAGTTTAAGATGCGTTGAATACAACAATATTCAGATGTGGTGTTTCTATGTTTTAACCTATTTCCTACAATATAATATCGCATAATTCCATTGATTCATAGTGTTATATATGAAATTTGAAATGGATTCATTTTCAAATTCTTCGAATTCGAGCATCATTCTTGCTGCTTTAAGAAATCTCTCAATATGCACAATTTCCGCCAAATATTTTCATTGCCTCAACTATGCATTTAGATTCCATCTCACTGAATCCTGATCGCTGCCACAACGTCCCTTGGAGTCAATTTAACAACAGATGAATCTAGAACCATAATTATGCAGTTAGAGTTCATTAATCCTGACGATGTAAAATGAGCGCAAATATTTGAGAAGTGAAAGATTTTACTTACGTTTAGAGAATCTCTTCAAAGGATGCGAATGATTAGTACCTTCTGATGGTATCGAATGGAAATTCCATAATAAAATGTTCAGAAATATAAAGAAATTGGTATACATCTGAAACGTTTTGTAGATGGATGTACGACGAATTATAATATGAAACGATGGGATGAATGCTTGAGTACATCACTATAAATTTAAATGCACTTGTAATCGCTATTCCAAAACTTTTGTAAAAAAGGCAAGACTGTCTGGTGGCCACAAATGCTGCAAATTTTGGCCGATTTGGCCATTTTCTTTTTCTAACAAGTGGTGTAAAATTATGCGGGCTGGTTGACGTCGAACAAAGCGTTAGACTGAGCCAAAGTTGATGACCGTAAAAAGAGCGATTGAACCGGCAGAAATGAGCGAATTCTCTATTGTCTCTAACGCTTAACATGGCATATAACAAGCAAGTGTGTTATAGTATAACACTTCAGCGATAAACTTAACAATTGCTACATGCAAGCATTTGATCAAAATGAAATCTACTGCTGTCCACCTTAAGGTGGGACCATATAAATTTTTCAAGAATGCTTACTCGCACAATATGCCTCGGAATTTAATGCACAATTAATGAATTGAACATAAAAATCGACAAAAATAATAAGCAACGATCAAATGAGCAATACCAGGAGCTAAATAAGTAAAATAAAAAAAAGAACAACATAATATTAAAGAAAGAAAAATGCTTATTTCCGCAATGAACAACCTAAATAAGTCGGAACATTTTATGCTTTATTATTTTAAATAGAGACCATTATCACGATAACGATCATCACTATTTTTTCATAACGCTGTATTTCTTATAACTTTAGAGCAATTTATTTGAAGAAAATTAACCATCATTGAAATCTTACTAATAAACAGCATAAATTTATATGCTAAATGAATTCAGAGCTGTGCAAACTTTCTTTTCGAAAAAATTGGTTATCGCTTCTGAATGAATAGAAATGGAATAAAGTGCGAAGAACTTTGGCACAATATACGTCTTTGTAATCATATTCATAACTTCAATTCGTTTCATAAACAACTTTTAAATAATATAATGCATTAAAGTTATAAAACAACTTTTAAATAATATAATGCATTAAAGTTATACCCAACCGATAGATCATATGAATTTTCCGCACAAAATTCGTTTTTCAGCGTAGATTGGAGTAAAATACAGCCCGTTCGATCGTAAAATACTTAGGCACAATTAAAAATTGTTTGCAATTTCTTTATAGGACACTCTTGAAAAGTTGAAGTGCACACGAAAAATCCATCTTTGAATTGCTAGTCAACAACAGCGGGGGAGAGAGGAGGGGGGGGGGGGGGGGGGGTAAACTTGTGCATTATGAACGAAACCGATACGTAATCCATAAGCGTTGCTTTAGAGCTTCTACTAATTTACGTTGCAAAAGCCTATCAATGTGACGTCGTCTCTGTGTATTTGTACGTTTCCGCCAACCCCCGAGGCTAAAGTCGTGAAATTTCATGGGTTTAATGCACATCATAAAGTGACCTCCTACAACGTAATTCACTTAGATAGATCAGCACTGAAAGGAAGTGGCAAACATTTGAGGGCGGAAAAAACTTTGCATGTGTTTTACAATCGCTAAATAGCAGAAAAACAAATCGTTGGTGGGAGATTTTTATAACAGGCCAAATCGTTAAAATATCAAGCTTTCACGCATTTTAATTCGTAACTTATAAACTTGGCTGGTCCATCGTGCTGGCCACTATTGCACCTTTTCAGACTTTTATTATGCTTATAAACGGAAACATTCTCTAAGATTGTAACTGAAGTAATTCCTTAATGATAATAGCCCACCTAAAAACAAGTAGTGCACACGAAAAAATCAAATAGGGTGGAGTGAATGGACAGCAGATTTACATAACTGTTGCAGTGATTGCAATTTTTTGAGGCATTCAAAACTACTTGAAATAAAATTTCGTCGATTCAGAATGAAATAAGAAGTTGAGAGATGCTAGGAGTGCTGCTAATTGCAAACTACTTTTAACGCATAAGGAATTGTGATAATATAAAAGTAAAGTATAGAAATAGCACCTGTCAAACAACGACCATTTCAAATTGCACTAATAAAAAAAGTTCCAAGCTGTTGGGCAAATCGATTATTTCGAAGAGGGATTTAGTGAACGGAAAGATCAGAGGAAAAGCAGAATAAGAGTAGAATGATGCTATAAAAATGTGAAGCGCAGTTTAGAGCAGCTATTAAGCAGCAGTCGAAGATCGAAATGCTTAACGAGCAGGTGACGATCAAACAAAACTATTGATATAAATCAAAGGTTTACACAGCGTCAGATAGCAATCATCTAATGATATTTCTTAAACTCACCAATTCCCTCATAAATATTTTCGTCTAAAACAATCTTGATGAAAAGAATTTAAAGAATAAGCATTTTATAGAATACGATTTATAGAATTGTTTCGATTCATCGAA
Source organism: Baylisascaris schroederi (assembly GCA_006503575.1). Lineage (NCBI taxonomy): Eukaryota > Metazoa > Nematoda > Chromadorea > Rhabditida > Ascarididae > Baylisascaris > Baylisascaris schroederi. The sequence continues at coordinate 103,532 of QEWY01004161.1, read as the reverse complement.
TTTTATAGATCGTATAATGTTTATCAATTTGATTGCTTTATTTTCTATAGAATTTTGTAGTTGCGGCGATAAATATTACCATTAAAATGAAAGGCAACAGATGGCGAAGACATGTAAATTGTATATGCAATGAATATAAATACAAAGTCAGATAATAAAATAGAGAATGGAAATAACAAAAAGCAAAAATTTCGGTAAGATGTTCGTATGAATAGAGATCAAACTCCTTGAGGATGAGTAAGCAAGAGCTACAATAATTTGAGGATCAAGACCACTCAACCGCAGTTTGAAATGTAAGAGACCGGATTCATCAACGATATTGGCAAACAGCTGCCTTTATATTATTAGAACACGAAAGTGAAAACAGTGCAGAGGTGCCACACGTTTTGGCGAGCTACAGCTGATGCCCATAAAGGAGGGCAGACTGGAAAAGTTCTGAAATATGAACGTCGGAAAAACCCACACAATTTCATAACAAAGACCTCAATCAAAACTAAGCCTGCGATATCTCAATTATTTCAAGCTGAAGATTTTCAAAGTAGTGGTGCGATTAGGTTGATATCGACCATGGTGAATTCAGAGAAAGGCAAAATGATTGGAACATTTTTGTGTGTTCTCTAAGAGCATGATATCTGAGATCAAATACGGGGACCATAGAGGGGTGTTTTATTTCAAAATGAGTCGGCAGCAAGTTATGAAAACCCTTCGAAAATGTTCGATGCGTCTGTATTAAAGAAAAAAGATAAAACAGCTTGTAACTTTCAAGGATATTTCAGTGACACTAAAGCATTGCAATATTCAATGAAGATCAGCAACACTTACAATACGAATGCCTCGAATACCGTCTGTTGAAGAAAGAACCTCACCTCTTAGGTTAAAAAAGCTCTCGTATCGGGAACTAATATTAATCGAATGAAAGTTTTTATGAGAAATACTTTAATGTAATAGTTGCAATCATGTGGTAATGTATAAATATCCTTTTGCATAGTGTAGAAGTCATAAACAGGTTCGAGCAACAGATGATAAATCTAGAGGTCATAAACGAAGGACACTGTGCTATTCAGGATATTGTATTAATCCAGTTTTCGCTCGGAAACACCCTCCCGTCTTCCGAATATTGGTTCTAAGTCATTTCAGCAAAGCAATCAATTATGCCACATTTTCCAAATTCATGAGCAACTTTTTATGGCTAGACTTTTGCATGATCGATATATACAGTTTTGGTTTCAGTTCTCATATTCGAGGCACAAAAAGAAATAAACTGCAACACTATAGACCGACCTGAAATGAAAGTAAAGTGGGCGGGTTGGGTGATGATTTCGCTTAAAATGATCCAATATCGTATCTCTTACGGTTACTTCGAAACTTTTCGAATTGAGAGGAGTTGAGACGAATCAGGTGTTAGCTTTTCACTGCAATGGCGTTTGGTTTTTTGCAAGCAAAGATGAGCGAAACGCATACTTGCAGGATGAAGAAAGAGAGCAACAAAATAGGCAACGCACAAAAATAAAAGTTGTGCAAGAAGTTGTTTCTATGGCTCATTTTAGAAGCACATTATCTCACATTAGTGAAGCATTGTTACTAACTTTATGAATAGCCTCCGACAGTAACATCAATAGAACTCAAGTTTTCTCGTTACGCATAGATAAGTTAAGCAGTAAACCATTGCTCATCGTGCAAATATTTGAAAATTTTGCAGATAAGTTGTATTTCGACAGTCATCGGTAAGCGGAGAGTGAACGCTGTCTTTCCTTTGGATGTGCAGTATATATCGCATCTTTAACTCACTGCTATCGTATTTATAAAATGATTTCGCATTTCTACCATATATCACATGTGTTACAGTTTCTAGCAAATTTTGAGCGGCAAATTCGGTGCTGCTCGAAACTGATTAGATACCATCAATCTACTTGACTTGTACCAATGAGGCCTCAGGAAATACTCTTAGTTGATAGCCACATGCCCATGGTATGGCAGCAATGGCTCTATTTTATGGTCTTTTCTTTGTGGCCATACATTTCCACAACAATTTGCTTAGTCATAAAAGCGCTAAATTTGCGATGAGTGCATCCTAATTGCATTCAGCATCTCACAACATACCTTTCACTCCGATCACTTCACTCTATAAAGGATTTCAATTTTAAAATGAATGTCATACCATCACTAGTTGAGAATCAACGTGTCGTTTACCACAGAAATATTGCGAATGAATGATGTTTCATATGTCGAAGCATATCAAAAGTTCCATTTGTAAGAGTTCAATATTGTAGAAGATTGACAAGAAAGAGTGTTCATGAGAAAACCTTCTATGAAATAAGCTAAGGTAATGAGATGTTTAACGATTGGTAAAATTTGCGTGTCAAGCTCCAATGTTAACTCCACTCGAAAATAGAAACAACCGACTCATTTAAATTCCCATCACTCCTCATTTTCGCAACATTTAAAGGCAATTCGCCTAAATGATCTATACTACCCCTCTCAACTCCGGAAATTTGCATATATCCTTCTCCGATGTTACATATTCTAAAGTATTCATTGCTCACAATATGTTAGAAAATATAAGAAAAAACACTATTTTATTGACCATCATAAAAAATTATATCTCAAATATGTTGAGCATAGTTATTTCAATAATGAACTCCTCTCTTCAATCAAGCGGAAGGAAAAGCAACATTCTTCGATAAACACTGAAATGAAAGGATACAATTTCTATTTAAACTTTACCCTTCCTCTTTCTTTTCCCGTAATTTTTATACAAAGAAATCTATGAATATATTATGCTGTACTTATCTCTTATCATTTACGAAAATTTTCAAATGGAATATGCCAACCATCCTCATGTTTAAGAGATTATGGAAATTCTGTAAGACAAATAAAAACTTTGAGTGCAATTTTTTTTTAAACGAAATGGTTCTCCGTCAGATATACAACAGTACTATACATTTTTTCAAAAGTCCCCATTCAATATTTATTCATCAAAATCAATTCTCAACATTTCTCAATGGTCCGTCCAATTAAAAAAAAACATTCCGTCAAAAACTTGTGTAAAATCAATGTGAGGATGGATAATACTCACATATAATTTAAATTGCAGTAATTCCCTAAATCCAACTGCAAAACGATAAAAGCCAACTCTGCATAAAATTGTAACTTGTAGATTCACTTCCACGAAAGTTGAATATGGCGAAGAATTCGACGAGATTATCATTAAGAGTTGAGCTTTTAGCGCATAACAATTGTTAAAACATTCGCATTCACAGTGAAATGTTTCTTCAACATGGTGAAAAAATTTCCACAACAACATCAATACAAACGCCATATTTGCATGAAATCCGAAAATTCGGGTATTACCTAGCAGAAGTGATTGCACCTGAATCAAAAGTTGCAGACTTGAAAACAGGTTGCATTTTCCTTCTGACGTGATTGTTTCTCCCCTCGGTATTTCTAGCCTTTGCAACCTTTTTATATGGTGCTAGAGTTGCATTCTACTTAGGCTCAATTCTCTTGAATATATATATGCGGCTGAATGTTCATATCCATATTTTTACGAAAATTATTGCTCAAAAAAGATTAGATTTTATAAAAACATCTTCCCAGTGTAGCCCTAATCCAAGGCATAAAATACAATTCTAAGAAAATAGGAGAAAATAGAGGTAATACAAAAAATTCAAATTAGATATTTCATTCACAAAAATTTCTCAAACAATAAAGTCAAAAAAAGAAAAGGGATAATTCACTAAGAAATTATCGTCAATTCAGTAATATAAATTCATAATTATAAGCGCTCCATGTAAACATCAAAACAAAATCGCATAGCAATGACCACCCTCTTCAGATACCATCAGGCAACTTTGGTGACACTCGTATGTGTTAACCCACAAACAGCGATGATAAATTTGTTCTCTGAGCAAAGGTGATCGATTTCAGCAAGAAAAAAATTGAATTCCCACCTGAAAATGAAAAATTCAGCCTAAAAATCGATGTTTCAAAGCTGAAAATCAATGCCTAAAAGTAACGGTCTCCACTTTCAAGATATGTAGACAAACAATAGACAAATTCGATAAAAGAATGATAAACACGAATTAAAAAACGCTGTCAAACGAATATACGTATATGAACGAAAAATGAATCAAAATCATAAGAAGGAGAATTACAAGAAAAATAGTGCTGAAGTAATTAGAGCACAAAAAGGAGAGAAAATTGGTAACATTCAGAAAGAAAATACAAACCAAAATTTAGGCAATATCCACATCGTTGTGGCAGTTTGTGCCGTTATCAAATACAATCACAACAATCTTATTCAAATATCAATCAATTTTGGATGATAGGGTTAATCCTTTAAACTCACGCGAAACATAACCTGTTCTTGATTGCATTGTTACTATGAAGGCATCTATCGCACTCAAACAGGACGCCTTTGGCTCCAAGATTCCTAAGTGTGAAATTTCCTATTTGACTAGTGGGTACCGAACTTTCCCGCTTTTCCCATAAACTCTGCAATCCTCTTATGCATCAATGGCAGCCCCTTCGTTGGAATGATTACATAACAACCCGCCGCAAATTTCAGTGTCACACAATCTTTCAATGCGTATATACAATTATAGACGAGCAATCCAGCATTCTTCTCACGTTTTGGATCTTATAAGAGCACTCCACAGTTGTCTCCACCATAAACGGGGTAAAGGCCAGTAAGAAAAAGGCGTAGTCATGAAAAGGTTACATATTGGAATGTTAGCTCCACTCAGCAAAAAACACGAACAGAATTCTTAAAGAAGTAAGAGCCAAATGATGAAAAAGATGCCAATATACACAAATATATTCGAGAGGAACTGCTCTTCTTCCGCTTGACGACTCCCTGGCGCCGCTGCAATAAAATTCCATTTATTATTTAATATGAATACACGTTCATAAACAATAGCCTATTCCGACATGATAGCATCCAAACAATAGCTATATTTATAATTGGCGTAGCATGATCCATACTTATACGATATCAACTGACATTGAATGGCATGGTAGTTAGAGTCCAAAAGTGATATATCTCAATCCAGCAAACTATAACTCATCCTGGACCACGAGTTTTAACTTCTGCTATTTAATGAGTTTCAACTTCTTTAAATTCTTCTTTAACTTCTTTAATTTTAACTTTAATGAGTTTTAACTTGTGCTCAAGTTAAAACTCATCTTAACGACAACGAGAATTTAATGAACAAATTCATAAAGTAAAATATGAGTGGAAAATCAGAGATAGAAGAGAAAGACGAATAAAATTTTTCTCCATTTTCAACGTTACAAAAAAGCGGCTATCTTTCGAAAATGCAACAAAAGGGAAAAAGCCTTATAGCAGCTGATATAACATGCACTTCTCTTCGCAGTTCACAATCACACAACTTGCGAGCGTTAATATTTAGCAAGCGGAGAAACGCATCAAATAAACTGGCATGGTGCGCGCAATAAAAGCGAAACATCGTATAGGAAGGAGGCCATCCAATGTTTTTGTGTAACCCTAGCTCCGTTAGTTGCCCAACTGAAACAAACAACGAACAGACAGACATATACACGCATATATACACACCGATATGAAGTTGCCATAGACAGCATGCAAACCTGCAAAATCGCATAATCAGCAGAAAAGCGCAATAAGCAAGCTAATCCCATAAGTGGCTTCTATTTAGACTATCACTTGCAAATATATCGACAAAACAACTGATAACCCAATTTTTTCGAAGGAACCTACTAGTTCCGTAAATTCTCAAGTTTCTAGACTACACTTGATTAACTGCAGATGGGAACTGATTTGTTGACAGTTACATATGAATAACTGCATAATGAACGGAATGCATAATAAGGAAACAACAAATACGTTGACATTCAACGACCATATCACCACCGCAGCTCTTATAATTAACAAATTGGAACAACCCATCATGGTGTATAAGAAAAAATTTGCACAAGTAACCGATTGTACAAAACGTTACGTCAAGATCACTTTTTCGGCCAAACTCATTCAACTAACTGTAGAAGAAAATTACATGAGCAGATCATCAGCACATATTACATATGCCGACAACCAATAAAGGCAAGGCTAAATCAGAGCAAAATCGTATTTAGGAGATTATCTTATATGCAAATTATCTAACAAATTTTATTGTTTTACATGCACAAGTAACCGATTGTACAAAACGTTACGTCAAGATCACTTTTTCGGCCAAACTCATTCAACTAACTGTAGAAGAAAATTACATGAGCAGATCATCAGCACATATTACATATGCCGACAACCAATAAAGGCAAGGCTAAATCAGAGCAAAATCGTATTTAGGAGATTATCTTATATGCAAATTATCTAACAAATTTTATTGTTTTACAGTGACAGCAGAAATACGCATTATACTGTGTATTCAAAAGCAAACAACAATATAGCAGAAATGACCTAAACACTTACGTGCATCAGGGCGACGTTCGCCGAATCCTGCGTTGAAGAAAGAAGCAAAGAATGAAATCGGGAATACGCCGATTCCCATCGAGAACTGAACACCTCCTCCTCCATTGTCACCACCCCACTGGAAGCCAGGAAACCCTTGGAAGCCATTCTGTAAAACCCTCAATAGTTTCATTATTCAAATAAAGATGAGAAGACAAAATCATCGATAGGATGGGAAGCCAAGGTCTATATCTGCTCCTCTCCCCTGCCTCATACCCTCTCAAATAAAACAATAAGATATATGGGAAGGCATGAACAATATGAAAAAAAAATCATGGTGGTGTGTGAAAAACAATTAAAAAACGATCAGCAGATATAGGTGAAAGTTCCATTAGAAACGAAAGGATGCGGAAGAATATGCATTCATTGTGGAAATTTATTTCAGCAATTTCTTATAAGCTAAGATAATCTCGTTGAGTTACTTCGCTGATCGAAAAGTCTGGAATCGTATTATAGATATCGGTATGAAATTTGATAACGCAGAAAATCGGGTAGCAATTTGCTCGAAGTTTCTGAGGCAAATATACAATTCTGCAAAAACCGAATTATAAAAAAAAATCTCTCATAGACTATAGTCACACATTCAATTACGATAAAGCTAGCAGCTCCTAAATTCTATTAAGTATATGTAGCTACATTAGAAGTTTTTTGGCGGCAGGACGATTGGTGGCAATGCTCACCTGTGGTGCTTCAGTTCGCTGTCCACGAGGACGTGGTGGCACTTTCTCTCGTGGATCACTTTCGGTTCCACCTCTTCCATACAGCGGAATCACCTAAACTTTGTTGTCATTCAAAATTATTGGAATAAAATAAGAAAATATGAAAGGGCAATAAAAACAAGCCATGAGGTCGACAATCAAAGGAGAATCTTTTAATGTACCTGAGAACAACTGTTCCCTCTTTTGGAGGGAAGGAGCAATCGAGAAAATTTGGGTTGCCGAGAAAGGAATATATGTGTAGCGCCCTTTTATTTGATAGTTTCGAAGCCAAAACGTCATAGGTAGCAAAAATAGTCGCTTTTAAGAACGCATGAGGTAGGCCTAGTAGCTGCTGTCTCGATTTCCGCCTTAATTCGAAGAGCAGAGGTAACCGTATTGACATGTTGCAGCCTTCGATCCATACTTTCGGCTACCATACAGTGGATAAAAACTTTGACCAAAAGGATCAATGCCATGAGCAGACTTCCTTTAATGGAAACGTCACGAACTGCTGCTCTAGACCCGCAATTTGGCACTTCAAAGCACTTTCACGTTTCTATAAAATCAACGAACAAAACTATAGTGCATTTATAGAAAAGTAAAAGCACTTGCAAAACAAATCGAATAGATAATAGGTCATGTTCTTCTACGCAGCAGTCATGACAAGTAGGTTCGTCTAATTGCTCGACAAGGTTACACCTTGAAACGAAAAGACAACTTACTTTATCTTTACTGATCGCAGACTTACAAACAGGACACAACTGCCTATTGGGACGAGTGTCCAGCCATTGATGGAGACATGGCCAACAGAAGAGATGACCACACATCGAGACAACTGCATCTCGCGCTGTATCCAAACAGATATTACACTCGAAACTATAAATATACACTTAATGTTTAAACAATGACCGCCACTATGCTTCATAATGAGATTCATCAACCACCACTGAACTATTCTTCCATTCTATGGACAGATTGGCAGTCGAATTGTCTGCATAAACATATTCGTTTTCATCGTACATTTGAATAATAACACCTTTGGTTGTGATCCCTTTTCACAGGAAACGTTTTTATCACGAATATATCAATATCGAAATCGGCTCTATAAATAAATGAAAACCAACAGAATGCACCTCTATCGTGTTCCAAACAAAATTTAATTGAAGGAACTGCTTTGCGATCGGCGAATACAATACTGTATCGTTATTGAATGCGCATAACGTATAGAATTACGTCGAAACATCGCGAAGAAACAAGAACGTATAGACAGGGTCGCATCAACAGGCATATTACATAAAAAGAACGTCTAGGAAGTATGATTTCGAAGGAGAAATAGAGATGCTGATGGTTCGGCGATCGACTCTCTCGTAGCGAAAGATAGAGTCGGCCGCCGACACCTACCTCAAGGCTCCTTTTTGCTCTTCAGTGATTAAATATCTTCGATCTGAATCACAAATATGGACACCATCTCGGAGCATTTAAAGGAATTTGCGACTCACAATTTTTAAGGAAAACTTGCAACGCATTAATTGTGATCTAAATCTATGACCCGTAATATTTCATACGGAACAAGGAGGAAAATTTCGATGTTCGGGTGAGTTCACATTTCAATTTCAGAAGTTTTTCATTCTTTTCAATGCTTTTTTAAACGGTCCCTGTTGTGGCATACTTCTACGAACGGCTTAAACTGATGACTGACTCCTCCCACTGAGTGTAGATGAGAAGGAACAAGAGGGAGGGGAAGCGGAAGGATGGCGTATATAAGCGCCATTTGCATATATAAACACTCCTTCCAGCGTGAAAACATAGTTGGTAAGCGAATAAAGAACACAATATTTCTAAGTGAGGGAAATTTCAGAAGCAATTTTATTAGTTGATAGCACTATCATTCTTCGTTATTATTGGATACAGCAGACGTAGGATATAATCCCACTAACGCTATAATCAACTGTTGAACTATTTACTAGCAAATGGAACCATCAGAATATAGAGTTTAACAACACCATTAAATCAGCCTACCGAGCTCCTTCATCTTCTTTCTTTTTGCTCCGATCGGAGTGTGATGTCCCTTGCGAATCGTTGGTCGCCTGTGAAGATACACCACTGGATGATGCCATGATCAACTACCTACAATGGATTTTCTAAATTCATTGTGCTCACATTGCTCTATCGAAAATTCCGTTCCGAAGATATTAAGTTGATGAAAAAGAAAACGCAAAATGAAGAGAATATACACTCACTGAATTAACTAATCCACAGTATATGCCGTGATTGTCACGACTGAAGAAGTCAACGCAACGCCAAACCAGTAGCAAGCAAACAACGACCAAGAAATGAACCAACCGCAAAAAGGTGAACATTGCATGTTTTTCGACCATGAAATTTTGCATATTCAAAAAAGAACCTAAGGTGAACAATGGTGAAAATTTTGCAAAAATAATAATGTATTTTCCAGCTCTGGTGCGCTAATGACCTACTGAGACAATGTCTTTTGTATGAACGGAGGTATGGAACAATACAACGACAGAGACTGGATATCGTGGTTCGGGATGGGCCCTTCCTATTCCTTCTTCCCCCAACCAACAACAGGTACATTCAGGCGTTCGTCATCTCACTTAATTTTCATCCTGGCGCTGGATGCAGTAATTTGTGAGTTAGATGTGACATGGGAAAAACATTGTACACGTTCGTTCTTTAGCACTACGATTGACGAAATGTTAGGTACTGCTGACTCAGTGTAAAAGGCATAACGATTATAAAGGCAATATGGTGCAAGTTCAATAAGATATTGTCATGTGATATATGCATCACCTATCCTTTGTTGCATGATTGATCTGAGAACCCTCCTTCCTCCTTCATCTCGAAGGGGTGACAAGAAAAGGCAGAGGGATACCCTCGGAAAGGTGTGGGAAGAAGCGGTAAGGAGCAAATACCCGAACTTCATAGCCACATCATCACAGCCGCTCATGTACAAAAATCAACAAGCGTGCCACATCAATAAACCGCTAATTGCAGAGAGTGACTAATTCAATATCACACTGGGATTTTTCCTATTTTCTTTAATTTGTAATTTCATAAACTTTCTAGGTACTCCTAATATTGCTCTCTACATTCAATGGTGGGTAACTGTTTAGAAGGAACGCAACTGAAAGAGTCTGTACGAAAGAAGGTAAAAGAAGACCTCGAAAATGACCGAATAATTTGTGACCGTGAAAACAACTTAGTTTAGATAAACTACACTAGACAACAACATACTTCATAGAGAATGCGATCATTTTAGAAGGTATGAGAGCATAACACACGTTATTTCTGGATGTTCTCTCGACAACTCTATGCCTGCAAGACCGTCATATCAATTGCGAAATTACATGAACGTCGGAGACAGCAATGAGGTGTTTCCCATTCCCAAAACTTAACAGTAAGATTATTTTGATTTCACAATTTCTCCATTCAATAAAACGCTTCAACACAAAAGCAAACACTGCTGACTGGGTATCAGGGTTGCAATGGATTACAATCTCGTCTCAACGTGTCCCGAGTTTCAGGGCTCTGAAAATTCTTCGGCCACCCTAGGAGTCGAAGTACTCCGAGAATTAGAACCCTTCTGATCGAGGTTATTTCGAGCCTCAGGGTCTATCAATCCAACAGACATGTAGCTTTTTGCGCACCCAGCACGGTGTGGGAAGATAGTGACTGTAGGTAAACCTATTTGTCCGTTGATATCAGCTTGGAAGCGATGAAACTAAAGCGACAAGAACTGAAGAGTATAAAAAAAAACAAACTTAGATAAGCTATTGGTTCGATTAAAATATGACTATCACCGTATTTATTTGATTATTTGCAACAATTTATGACAGTGGTTAGTCTGACGAAAATAACGCTTTTGTAGTTTTCTTTTTCTTGATTATACCAACTTCTTTAGTGCGTTTTCGATTTACTTATAATTTCAAAGGAAACAACGAAATGAACTCCGCTATGACAACAGAATTCAAGATGCACTTTATTTAAATAGTGAGCATTAGCTACGGCTCGAAATTGGTCCCTATTCCGATCGCCATCGTTACTAAGAGTGAACTTAACCTCGACCCCTAGGCATCCATCTAAATGAACAGTAGGCTTTAAAACCAATATAGTTTAAAAGCATAATTCTATTTCATTACTCCGGCATATTCAAAAATGCAGTTATCGCGAACAACCTTAACTGAATAAAAGGAGTTTAAAGCAAAAGTGGAAAGCGCGCCATCACAACGAATATCACCCGTTGATTTCTGGTCGAGAAAATATTTTAGAATGCGATGCGAATACATCGCGAAGTGAGATAGCATTCGAGCTACACACGATACACAACGGCCGTCCGCAAATCGATTGTTGCGCCCGCCCACACAGCGCTGCCTATTCGAACAATTCTACACGTCATCAATGCACACACTCTATACTTGCATCACCATCCTGGAAAATCATATGACATTTCATGTAAACGAGAAACATGTACCGTACATCGCTCAATTAATACCACGGGGTTGTAAATTCCCTTCTCTTATGAGAGTTAATTAAGATTGTTCAGTGATAGCTATTAATTGATGCAAGATATTAGAGATTATTAAATATTTGAGGGAAGAATCGGCATGAAATGTTGCCTTGGCTATACCCACTTAAAACAGGTGTGACGGAAAATGGGAATTGAAATACGCGAGAGCAGTTGCGCACGCGAAATCGAATGTGTTAAATGACTGGATGTGTTTGCTTTGTTACATAGTGTTCTAAGAAATGCACTTTTAGAGATAGCTAAATTCATTCATTGCACGTGAATATTCGTTTTATATATCTCGATGTACACAGTTTTCGATAAATATCAAACATTCGCAAAATATATAATCTCTGATTTTATAGCAAATCTATCAAATTTTATCACATATACCCACGATGACCAAACAATTGTTTTCTCATACTGCAATCACGAAATATGTCCATTTTCCTTCAGTAGTTGTGCAGGAGAGAAGGTAGGAGAAAGGAAGAGGAGGAGAAGAGAGCTCAGTGGATGAAGGAGAGGAGGTGGAGGAAAGAAAAGCCGAGCAGATATCGATGCATTTAACACAGCTACTGAATGGAATATCCTCTTAAGGTACAAGTACCACAATTTCCAACGAAAGTTCATCCATACAAACAGTAATACTCGATACGGTCCATAAAAAAATGTCATATCGTAATCAAATAATAGAAACTGATCGCATTTGAATGATTTCCTAGTTGGATGAATAAGAGAAAAGCGTCAAAGATTAGCGTAATGGCCAACAAATTTACTGAATTGATTGGGTCACTTTTCAATAGCGCATGCCTCATTCTCATTACTGCGAAGTTTTGAGTATTTTCAAGCGCAGCCAGAAAGCGTTCAAATTTTCAGATTTCAAACTATGCATATCGTATTTTTAAATTTATAAGCCCTGGGGTTTAGAGCATTCGGAAGCAATAAAATAAATAAAACTTTTTTTTTTCAATTGAGACTAATAATAAAACCCGAACCTATTTGCAAAGGGGTATATATAATAATAACTGTAGATATCAAAGTGATACACTAAAAGCTTCTAGTTGATTGTTTATGAGGAGTGTACACGTTTCGTTATCTTCGACCTTATCACGATTTAATGGCACAAATTTGTCGACTCCCTGAGGAGTTGTGACTGATTAGAGATGGATTTCGCTTGCACGTTATTTCTTTGCGAATAAATAAAAAGGCCAGAAAAATGGAAAATGGTTCAAATTATGTTGGTATTGCTGATTCTAATTTTCGTTGGTTTTGCCGACTCAGATGGCGTATAGACATAGATTTACGTGTTACGATCTTCTAATGCCTTCTGATAGGTAATGATTCTTAAAATGGGATATCCTTGAATCGAAATTTTGAGGTTTCAATTTCAACTTAAACAAGGAAAGTGGAACAGTCAAACATTTATCAATACAATGTTCTATGTTTTTCAATGTGTAGTTTATAATACAGGCCATATCGTAAGCACTGTGCTGCAACGTTATCATCCCACTAAAATATTTATGATTCTAGCAATGGAACGATGGCGGGGAATGCCCGATTCGTTTCGTGCTTCTGTTGATTTTAACCGTCACTCACATTCACTTTCTGTTTATATTTTTTAACAAACATTAAGGAACTATAAAAATTATATAACAATCGAATAACTTGCACCATCATTCCGATCGTGGAAAGTTGTGGCAAGATCGGATTCAACTTTCATGCCATTCTTTTCATTACGCTATATAGCCTTGCTATTAGCCAGTGTCTTTTTTTTTACTGAAATAAGCGGAATGCACAAATTTTGATGCCCTCAACTCCCAAAACCAGAAATCCTCGTTGAGACTCCAGCTGTCTTGCTGCTAGGAAGCCTTAAAGTTTGAACCTAGAAAATCGATGGCTTACGAGAAAATTCGCCGCCTTCAAATTCATGAATCAATCAACCAGTGAATCAATCGATCGATCAATCAATTCAGTCAAATAGTCGATCGTTTTGTTCGCAAATGAGTAAAAATTTCGAGAAAGTTAGCTCTTGTTGAGCTCTGAACTTCTAAATACAAACTTTCTGCAGCTTTGTATTTTAAAGTCTAACTGGGCCCATATATTCATCTAATACTATTTGTAAAGGTGGTTGATGTGTTATGAGAATAGAAATTTGTAAAATGCATATCCTCACATCAACTTAGGTTCGTTTCGGAGGAGAAAGTGGCGGAAGAGAACGGATAGGGAGAGGGGATATGAGGTTGATTGTGGTGCTCGGGGTTTGCAACCGTTTGATGCTTTTGTTAGAAAGCCCTAGCATCAAAACATATGCTCAAATGGGTTTCTAAATCACACTTGATGGAAATAATCAAACAAAAGAAGGGATAGCTTATGACTGCACAATGAACTAGTGGGTTTACTTTGTTTCTGAGAATAATTAACAAAATGTGAAGTTAGGAATTTAACATATACTGTTTCAGATTCTGAGATTTATTGCTTTCCCGGATTTTTCAGAGAGCGTTTAATCGAGGAGGGCTTACAGTCAAGTACAATTACAATTTCCCCATGGGCAGCGATGGGGGGAGACAATTACAATTTCCCCATGGGCAGCGATGGGGGGAGTCAGGATTTATAATAGAAAGCATAATCTTTCAAGTTCTTCCAAAGTTAGATGAATCAAGGCAAGGGTATAGCTAGATTATGCAGGTGGTAACTAGTGCGTTGAGGCCGAAAACGAAATAGATCCTCCATCTCGAGGCGCTTTTTGGTCGAATGAAAGGCGTACATAATATTGTTGTATGTTAGTATCTTATATAAACGAAATCAGTCAATTCAGATTAATTTCGGCGTTTTGCATGCAAAAATCGTCATGAAATCTTTTTTCGCTATGGTTTAATTCATTTGGAAATTTTTATGGAAAGTTTTCGAAAAATCAACGGATCCACATATATTGAAAAAATTCCAACTTTTTTAGGTTGCTCGATTTTGCAAAGAAATTGGGTGTTTTCGGAATTTTTGCATGGCCCACCTGATGAAGTTATGCTCTCTAGATGTGGAAATTTTATCCAAAACGCTGGAAAAGCGTTGATAAAAAGAAAACGACATTCACGTTGAGATTAAGAATTCCAATTTATGGCAACTTACAAATAGCTGACTTGATGGGAATATCATGCTCGGAGTCTTGTAAGAACTTTTTTTTTCAAAAATTGTTGCAAAAAAGTTGGAAAATAAGCATTTTTGCCTAGAAGAAAATTAATCACAAATTTCAATTCCACATCAGTCAAATCACAACAATATTTATCGTTCTTTATCCTTCAAATCTCCAAGTTACGTTCTCGTAAAAAAAGTGATTCCTGACAGTTTGTCGCTCTCAATGAGTCGCAAATTTCGACTAAAATGATGCACACATAAAAATGAACATTGTTATCATTTTTATCGAGTCAAATTAGCGTCTGCATTAATACACTTTCTTAGCGAATATCGCTGATAACTTTATATCTAAATGAAAAAAAAAATCCTCAAATATGAATTTCTATGAGAAACGCATCGATGGATTTAATTGAGAATCGAAATTCATCTCATCGATAGCTGAAAGTGTTGCCACACCAAATAATGACCATTTAAAAAGTCTTTTAAAGTTCCATTCGAATATTTCTAAAATGAATTATTTGCTATGAGTTTTAATGTCGGTCATCGGATGGAATGCGAATCGAATCGAAAAAGATGTGGTAAGGATTTTTGTGAAGTTTGGTTATGTTAGAGTTCAACGATAGGACTACAGATATATCGCTATTTATAAAAATCATGATATGTTATTAGCCCGATGAGGTGTCATTTAAGAAACTTTTTCACAATTACTTCGGATACCAGTGAAAAAATAATGACAATAGTTTTCTATAGTTGCGTTAAAATTAGTTTAATTTCTTTCAAACAATAAAAAAAAATCAACGAGGAACGAGATAAAATCTTTTCTGTGAGGGAATTTTTTTCTTCATAACAAAAATTAAGCG
The DNA here is from genome assembly GCA_006503575.1 of Baylisascaris schroederi. Taxonomy (NCBI): domain Eukaryota; kingdom Metazoa; phylum Nematoda; class Chromadorea; order Rhabditida; family Ascarididae; genus Baylisascaris; species Baylisascaris schroederi. Next base: position 87,836 of record QEWY01004161.1, on the reverse strand, counting down.
AGGAAAGAATGCGAAAAATTCGAAAAATAACGTAAAAGAAAATCTCTAAAATACACAGAAATTTCGTTGAGAAGTAAATGAAAGTCATTGACGAATACGGCAGTGATAAAATGAGCGCAATTGGCAAGTAAAAACCAGTTTTTAAGCTGCATTGAAAACAATTTTTGGCTATAGCGGATAGGAAATCAACAAAATATTATTAATTGCCCATTTCGTTCCACAAGTTCAAGGTTGAAATTGTTGTCGTACATGAGTCAGTGATCTCAACACCTCGTTTGCTTGTGATTCTTTACAATCATTTTAGAGTGATATTTATAAAAATTCGAATTTGTATTGATGTGACAAGAGTCACTCACATCAATGAACTTAAGTTGGTGGTATTGCTTAGATGTATGCAAAATATATGATAGTAGCATCCTAACAAGCTAGGATGGCATTCGAATGTGAAATACGATTGAAATATGACGTTGCATTTTCTGCTCGCTGTTTGATTGATCCACGGCTCGTCGATAGTGCATAGTTCAAAATCAACGCTGATATAGTGGAATAGTCTCAAGCCCAGGCCTTATTGCTACTAGATGGCCAAAAATTGAAAACATTAGACATGCTTAGTTATATTTTACAAAGCGCTCAGTATATGACGCGTCGCAAGCAGAAATTTTTTGCAATAACCAAATAGTAAAAGTAATTGGTGAAAAGAATTATAGACGTCACTAAATCGAAGAGTCGCTATCAAAGTTGGAAAATGTAATCAGCAATATGCGTCAGGACTTTACTCTGAGATCTTTTTTTGTTAAAGATGTTTATGATCGGATCTACACAGTAGTTGTAAGAAAGTCGCTGATGATTTAAAAATCTCTAGACCACTCAAAAATTATGGAGATTTTTTAGTAAGACCAGTTGCGAAGATGACATATCAGCTTGAAAGCCGATTTAGGGAGTGACTGTTTGCTATACGATGCAGAAACCAAATTTCGCGTCCCTAGCTGTAATTGTTCAAAAATATATGTAAAGCGGGCACACGTATATGCATAGATAAAATGTCAAAAAATGGAAATTCGGAAAAATGTATAAATAGCCGCGGGCAATGAGTGACACTCAGTCTTCTTTCGAGAACAACTGCTTGATACAATACTCGGCAAAACAAATTCATTTCGATTGTTTGGTCGCAAAAGAGTCACAAGAGGTTAAAAAAATTTGGTAGAAATTCAGACAATCTCAAGAGAAATTTCCTGAACGTAAAAAATCGTCAAATTCATTTTTCAGTACTTATCCGGTTGATCTTAAACAGGTTCAAAATTGGTCGCCCTATGTACCAATCATTTCCACCAAATTTGCTCCCTGCAGCTTTTGTGGTTTCTGTGTTAAAACTATTGAAAAGATGGACACATAAACACAAACATATCGAATTGCCATGATGCGTTTTACTAAGAATCCTTTGATCTACTTATAATCAAGAGAACATGAACTCATATGAAATATATTAAAATTTTCATAATTTATTCAAAATATTTATATAAAATGAAGACATTGCAGTAGAAATATGCATATGCAACAAGAATATCGAAATCCGTTTGGAGAGAGATTAGACTTATTGAGACTGATCAGTCGAGAAATTACTAAACACGTCTAAAAAGTTGTTGAAAAATGGTCGAACGTTGTTGCTCACATCGTTGTTGCCTGAGAATGAACGAAGACTGCTGTCGCTGCATTCTAAAAACATTCGAAATAACACAAATATATGTCATCGATAGCGTTAAACAAGTTTGATGTCATAAAAGGGGTTCATCAAAAGAGATTACTTCAAGAAAGTGTCGAAAAATGAATCTATTCGACGTTTAAATTGCCCTCTCATCAGTTTCTTCATTTTAAGTACTTTTTTGTGTTTCAAAATAGCAGAACTAATTTCATATTATCGTCGTGTGGGTGAGCTTCAGATGCACTTCCAAGAAACAGCCTTGTATTCATCTATTCCTCATTGAACAAAGCGTCAAATTTTCTCTTTTACTGCAACTCGTTCCTTTGTGTCCCTCCAAAGCAAGGGGGAGGGAGTTAGTACTGGAATAATTTTGGATTTAACGAAGTTTTCAGGAAGGAGGTTCTCACTTCTAAGAATTATAATTATGGAAGAAACTATCCACAGCACACATTTTCCGAAATGCAGTAAACAATAGATTTGACGCTTATCTTTCTCAGAAAATGAGAAAATTCTTTCAAGTGAACTCACAATTTTACTGCACAAAATCAAATTAAATTTGATATTGGGATACTTTAACGATTTGAGAAAACTTTCAGTTCAGGTTCATAGTCTAAGGCGTAGGTCCAAGGAACACTTTTTGAAACGTCGCATGAATGAAACATTCTAGTACACTTCCAGCAGTCTTCCAGTCGCTCATGAGGTGGTATACCTATGCATGAGTGCGCCGTTATTAAAGCCTAACAGTATATGTTTTGTGGTAATGCTCAACAAACATTTACTGCAATGCACATAAAATATAGTATATAACTTTTGAAGCCTTTTTAGCATTTGCCTTTAAAAATTAATTTCCAGTGAAGATTCGAAGAGATTTGAACATCAACATCCTAGGCATCTGAAGTGTATTGTTAGTCGTCAAGAATCACTCGTGATGAAAGGTTAAACGAAGTGGGTGACGATTCCTATAACTGCCGCAACTCTAACCATTCAGAAAATCTACTGAGATTAGATTGAAGGAAATAGGTCGATAGGAAGATCATTTAAAGGTGAATATATTTTTCGATCATCTGAAAATAACTTGTACTTATTTGACAGCTTATCAGGTACATAATTTAGGTGAATAAGAAGGAACTGATAATCTCGTATTGCTCACTTGAGCAACTGATTTCTCAGATTTACGACGCCTCATTAAGAAATTCGGCTCTTTTGAGGATGTAACCGATCCCTGAAATTTTATTGCAACGGAAGTTTTATTGAAAGGGGCCGCATTCCAAAACTGTCGATTGGTGATCGGCTTAATACATAATAGTGAAAGCTGAACTTCGACTGCAACCAGAAAAGCGGAAAAATTAAAAATCGAATTCCGGCCGATAAAGCCGATCGAAATTATGACTTCCTTTGGAGATTTGCACGAGCAATTAATTACCACAACTGATGCAAATTCTTTGCCCACTCTTTTTTGATTGTGATTTTGATAATATTACAAGTTATGCGCAAATTTAGGTCCTTTTTTTCATTTGAATGCGTTGAAGAATCCAACTTTCATAGATAAGATGTTGCCATTACTGAATCTTAACATAAAATGCGTGATAGAATGTAAAAAAATATAGGAATATAATGAATTACGCTAATAAAATAGCCCATATTTTTGGCATCATATAAATATACCTGTAAATGGCTCTTCTCAAGAATGAATTGCACAAAAAAAAAAAATTCTCGGTTGCCTGCGACTTGCGACTGATGATCAACATCACGTCTCTCATCAGCCTCAAATTCAAGTAGATATGTACTAAATTAAATCGCTCTACTTTTAATTTGAATTTTTAATCGCAATCTGATCGTTTCATTGGAGAGCTGAATTGGATTTCCACTGCTCGAAAACGGATGTGAAATAAAAAAAAAACTAAAAGTGCTGAAAAAGTTGATGACGAAGTTAAAAAAAAACTGTCAATAGGAGAAACTAGAGCTCTGAGAAATCACGGATGTTTTTATAGCTTCGTCTGTGTTTTTCAATTAGTTTGGTGCTTATCAATACAATATTCCTCTTTCAGACGCACAAAAAAAAAAAAACTCGCATGATATCTTTAACTTGCTCCGTCTCTAATTCTTTCACTCAAAGTTTGCCCTACTTGTATCATTGTTAATATTTCTATGCTATGTATCATAGATGAGCAAAGTACCACCTCTCCCTCCCTTTAATCGCTCGACTTAAATGCGACCTAACTTTTAGCTAAGTAGATTTTTGACCTCATTTCTGAACTTTTTTTTTGGTGTACCTCTTTTACTTCCATTGCCATTTGTCGGTATGTCACTTCTTCGATGTACTAATTTTCCACTTTCTTGAGTTAGTCAAAATCAAATTGCTTATTGGGACGGCCTTATTGAACTGTAGACGCTCGAGGCGATGAGCTCATCCTTGCTCTTTATTTGTTTATGAGCTCATCTATAGTTCTTATTCATTTCATTCAGCAGTTTTCATTTCGTTTTTCGTTGAGTGAAATGATATCTTTATTCTTTTGCTGTATATTTGTAGGTCGATGTTGCTTTAATGTATTGAAAATCTGAGTGAGAATAAAGGTCTAGCTTTAATTTCTCTGCAACTCGATTAGGTGAATTTATGGCGTCTGATTATAATTTTTACGCTCTCCAAACATCAGAAACGAAATGAACACTTCTCTGAAATATGGCTTGGTGCTTACACACAGTAGGCTCATATTAGACTCATATCGCTTTATATAGACAGAGTGAAAGCTGTACATATTAATGCAACCTAAGAGTGAAATTCATTTTATGCAAAGCGTATGAAATTTCAGAACTATTCTTCATTTTTCTGGGCCATTCGATTAATGAAATCAAATGGCACATTCGAAAAAAAAAGATACCATGAAATAAGCGAAGCCAAACTCATTGAAGCACACATGATACATTAAATTTGGGAATATTCGAAACATAGCTACCGATATGTACTCTATAAAGGCGCTTCCTAACAATATGCGTTAAAAGCGCCAGCTTATCCACATTTTCCGACGCAGTGGGCGAGGCGAGGAAGTGGAGCAGTAATTTAAAAAACTAGATGAATTTCTGGGTTGAAATATAAACAGTCGAGAACCGCTTTGAAACTAAGAAAACTGTGCCCAAGAGGAAAGTTTTGCGCACTTTCACAAATTCGTAATATATTTGCGATGTGTCCATGCCTATCCAATTATGCTTCAATCTGGCTATCCGCGTCTTCAAATCGGGAGTCTGTGATATCATTAAGAAATTTAGGGGCTGTAAGATGTGCTTATATCACTACCTACACCAGTACCAATTTATCAATCTGTGCTGAAACCTATACCAACATATATCAACATCAAACTAGAAAGTGTGCATAAATGTGGGAAAAAAAAGATTTATGCGTATGTCGTAACATTAGGATTTTGTTTTTGCATCGGTCGGATGTATGAAAACATCGTCAGTGTGCCAGAACCAATGGCACAATATACGCTATTGCATTTTGTTCATCTAATCAACCTTCCTCATATGCTTTCAGCAAAGCGCTT
>QEWY01004161.1:60797-76166 GCA_006503575.1 Baylisascaris schroederi | reverse complement strand
TGATTAGGTGCGAATATAGAATGTTCACTTCTCCATTTGTTCTGCACAATTTTTTCACTAATTAATCTCATCATTTAGGAGATCCGGTGAATTGAAATACAGAAGTGCAAGTTGTATAGAATTCTGTAGCATGTGATCCCACTATAACTTCGTTTTATTCTCTGTGTAATGCACAGAATTATTCATTAAGCTATGCTTACTGAAATGTATTCAAAGCGAGAGCTATTAGTGTCTCTTATAATTTTCTATTAGTGCGAGAAGAGAAATTTTCGAAATTGCGTGAGCGATGTGAAGGTGAATGCGGTGACCATATTTGTTGTAATGTAAGTATAGACAATAAGTTTGATTTTTGAGGAAAGTCTAACCTCTGGCTATTCAGAAAACATCATCATCGTTTTTTATGATATCGAAGCCACGAACTTTTATTTTTAGTCTCGTGTTTGCTTCTCCATGAATATGAGTGCAATGTTTCATATGATGGCGAGGTTTTGAAATGACCATATAATTGTGGTTCAAGTGTTTGAATTGAAAGAGTGCATTCCAGACATAATGGGACGCAGCTGTGCGGATTTAGCAGTATGAAAACAACGAAGCAATTTATCTGTTGTATAAGAAGATATTCTTTAATTACAACAAGTATAACAGCGATATCTCAAGAAAACATACCCCGTTTCTTAGAGTTTTTTGTGCGATATCGCTAAACACACAAAATTGCTTGAAAGAGTCACTACTGAAAACAATAGTGCAGAATTGCTTACGTCATCCTTATTACATAATACAAATTCCTTATTGAAGCTTACAACAGTAGCAATTTATAAAGCAGCAGACATCCACACAAAAAGAGAACTACTCCCTTTGACGAGAATTTCCTGAAAAAAATTGTCTTTTCTGTTTTGTAGATATTTTTTAACGTGATTTCGAAATGCCCATGGGAAATTTGGCAATGGCGGTTTGCCAAACCACACAATATTAGAGCAATGCCAACAACGCTGTTGATACGGTCGCCATGCACAATGTAGAACACTTCACATTTTGGCTACGCTTTAGCACACCAGCACCGGCGTGACTGAGCCTTATCCTCAGTGGGGACCTGTCCACTCATTGCGGTTTGCGATTAGCTCGACTGCTCACTACACTATCGGGAGTTGGTTGGAATAAAAGCGTAAATGTCTGAACGCGGTTGTGATAGTTTGCTTTAAACCTCAGATTAGTTTGCATAAACCACCACACAAGCTACTTCATGAATATGGATGCTCAATAATTCGTTGGTTGATGCATCTGCTTTAACAAAGCAATCAACCATTGACACTCAACCTTTTAAGCGTAAAAATGCTTCTCGAACGTCCTTATTTCTTCCATCAGATCCTTTTCCCCTTTCTAGGCTTAAAGTTAAGGCGACGAATTAGCCGTTGTGCACTTCCGCTGTGCTTCAAGTACAAAGGAAGTGAACGCGAGTATGAAGCACTCGAAAGAATCGGACCCGCTCATCGAATTCGTCAGCAAACTTATGATCGAACGGTTATGCGACTGCTATTCCCCATATAGTATTCGAGTCGCAGGAAATGAAATGCTTTATACTTAGAAATCGCATTTAATTTGTATTCAGAAAAATGACTGCGAAATATTTCTCTAAAATTGTAGCACTCATTAGGTGTCCTTATGAACTCTGTCTTTAGAATCTTTTTGATTAAGCCGAATGCATTCTAATACTTATTGCCCCTTCGACAATATTTTCCATGGTGGTCGGAGTCATATATGAGGCGTCGCTCAACACTCTACTGATGTCCAATGGATTTACGATTATGCGAAGTCACATACTTGCATTGATCAAATCGCGTTAGTCCACCTACCAATCACCAATGGGTTTCATCAAGAACATATCATTCAGTATTCAGCATTCATCCACAATTACGACTTTTCAAAATGCCATTATGGCTGTCGTAATGTGCGGTGGTTGTTGCTTAATATGTTCGGTTAATGCACATATGGGAGCTCGAGTAATGAAACAAACTTGGCAAGACTAGAGGAAGTAAGCCAGGAAATTTAAATAAAACATCATCCATCGATCTGTAAATGAGTTCTGCACATTAATTTTTTGTAATATCCCAACGCAGTGAGTCCATACTCTCAGCTAGTTGAGAATTTACTAAACAAACATTCACGCGCATATGTTCCTAACCGCAAGTGTGCGTTTTTTCTCATTACTTTCGCATCGCTGTTCCTCCCTTCCGTTCTCCCTTCCCTCCCCATTGCATCTTAGGTTCTTCATGAGCGCCATAGTTGATCGTTGTCTTCACAATGATCTCGTCTCCAGTACATACGCACTTTCGATCATGCTGAATGGGTAAATCGCCTTCGTTGCGCTGAAGTATTGCACATGAAAGAATTTTTATGGCTTAAAATCGTGCTTAATGGGCTTTTCTTTACGAATATCGAAACCTGTGAATATCGAGACAGGTCTAATGACTTTAAATCACGAGAAAACAATTTTTTGGTTTATCGGCTAGTAACGAGCGGTAGAACGGAATTTTTTAAGTCAAGCTTCTTTGTTTTTAGCAAAGTGTTGCAATAAAAGAACAACAACTGTGGAAATATAACGGCTCCCCTAGCATTAATGCTGCTGGGGTCAAGTTGACGGACATCTTCTTTACCAGAGGCATAGATGGCATGCAAGGGTGGTTCTAGTATACGAGGAGAGGACGTGGACGGATAAGGAACGATTTATCTTTTGGCAGCACAAATCCAGTCGTTAGGATGATCCTCACTATGAGCACCTTCCATCTTATACCTGAGTGCGTGAACATTATAGTTACATATGGCATTAAGTGATGTGAAGCGACCGATTAGACCAACCGGCTGAATTTTATATTGTAGCTGTAAATTTTGGAACAGCGCTTTCGTTGTACAGGTGATAATGTTTATCGACTGGTAACTCTCAAGCTCTCACAATATTCGCCTCTTTTCCGCAGAAATTTACGAAATCAAATCAAACGCTTACAGGTTTTTTTCACTCTTTAAAAAACATCATCTCTCAATTATTAGATTATTTCTTTGTCGATCAACAGATTTGCCGTCTAAGAGCTCATAAGGGTTTAGGAGTTGCAAATTCGACGTTTTCAGATTAGAGCTTTTCGCTGATCAACCGACAACTTACCATTTAATAAGTGCGTATGACCAAATTTCAAAACGTAGTTCTTTCTAGATTAGGGATCATGCATGCGAATTTCAGGAAAATGTTGGGGATTGCATCGCAAAACACATCTCAAATATATACCCGGAAATATTTTTTATGTTATTAATTTCTATGATTTGATATGCTGTACATTTTTGAGAAAGTATGATTTTGGTGATTAGACGAATCTCTCATATTTCGTCAACATTCCAAACAATATTGAAAAACGCAAAATTGGCAAATTTAATTTTAATCTTTAAAGAAAGAATCGTGGTGAGTTGAGCAGATTGCTTCGATATGTTCAGCAAATGTTTTCAAAATCATCACACCGGAGCAATTTTTCTGCTTCTCAAATATCTTGCACGCTTTTACATTGAAGCATTGAGTAGCAATCCTTTTCCGCTCACTTATATATTAGTTCAGACCGCACTTATATCTATCACATTTCTGTAGAGTTTGCAGTGATTTCTGCACGGACCATGAGTGTCAAGGTGGTCTTTTCAATTGTTGATCGATGAACAGGCCACTAAGTTTGGTAGGCAGTTTACCAAATATTGGACGGTTGTTAAGAGATCTCCAATTCTCTGCCAAAAAAAAAGAGCTAAAACTTTCGAAAAATCAATAATTTGATATATTTACTTCAAAAAAAAATTAATTTAATTCCCTGTTGTCAAGTTAACATATAAGAGTTAAAGTTCTTAAGGGAAGCTTTTTTGCACAACAATTTTAAAGTATAATTAAATGTAATTTTGTTCGCATTCTGAGCAGTGCTAGACATTTGCAAACGATATTGAAATAATGCGCCGATTATGAGTGGATTTTTCATGCGTTTAGAGTTGCTTTTTTTTATTGTGAAATAAATGCATCTTCAATAACCATAGAGAAAGTAATTAAACAATGAAAAATTTACTGGTATATAATGTGCTTTATTGATTCTCAAGTTTTTATTTAATTTGCTAATAGGCTGCAGCATTTTTTAAAGATTCTTTCGAGAAACCAAAATGGGAACGAATTTTAGGTTACTTCATAGAAATTTTCTCAGTCAACAGTTGATTATCTGTTTGTTTGCAAATTCGCATCAAAATCCTATAAAAATTTTGCAGTATTGGAATCGATAGGGTACGCATGAGAATACAAATTACTCAGTAGCAACTCATTAACTTTCGCCGGAAATTCTGATAGAATGACACTAGTCTTTCCGAAAAAGAAGAATTTGTTGTTCTAGAAAATATCGTTTGTTTTTCAGAAAATTTTAATGCCAGCCTGGCCAGCACACTTTTGAGTGTGCTAAATTATTGCAATTTCTATGCTCCATTTCCAGAGCCAGTGATTCACTATGACCCTCCTATTCATACATTATCCTGAATGTGTACGGATGGTATTTTTTTGCTTCAGCTTATTAAGCTGCCAACAGATAAAGATATCTTTAAACGATTGTTAGAAAGAAACTAAATGTATTTGTCGAAGTTTGCATCTAAGGCAGATCAAATGTAATACATTCGAAACAGTTATTTTTCCACTAAAGACATCAACGAAGCAAGAATGGGTTCTCGGTAGAATTGTTCTTCAAGAACATCAAGAATGATAGAATATCAAATCTTATAGCTTTTTCAATCTTTTTAAGTCTTTGTAGGTTCGATTATTATCAAACTGCGCTGAGAGGTTCTATTATTTTATTGTTGCATCACTAAGATTTTACATATGCAATGTGGCTGAACAAGTTTTTACGAGGCACAATTTTGTGGACAATTTTATAACCGTAGTGGCATCGAAGTTGGCATTAAGAGATGAAGTGCTTATTGACGTCCATGTTCATTGAGATGCAAAGTACTTGATGAAGTAACGATGAAATAAATGATATCGTTGCATAAGTTCACTAAGCCTAATTACATTCGTTTGCCAGATGCATATAAATACTCAATTGCCAGCTGGTCGATTCCTCACAAATAATTACGTTTTTCTACGTTTATTCGTTTCTATCGCAAATAATTACCATTACGTTCACAAAGTACACAAATAGGCGCTGTTCTTTTCTAAATTTATTATCGAATATATCGTACTTCGATGTTCATTTGTTCAGATTTATTTGTTCGACATTGATGATTGCGATACTATTCTCTTATTTATTTCTTTATGAGAACACTTTTACTAAATATTATTCAAATTTTCGTTCCTCTCATTTGCATATTAAATGAAGCAAAGACTCTTGCTAAATCGTTCTTCTAATATTCAATTTTGATTGCATTGCTCAACGTGTTAAATATTAGTAGCCTATATGCAAATTGTTAGAGACTATATTTCCTCTTAATCCTCTTAATATTCTCAATAATAACAACTGAAGTTGTAACTTATCAGCAGATCGTAATGACTTCATCGTTTGCATATAACTAATCTTGATAGTAAGTCAACAAATAGCTTCAAGTTCATTAACTTATTAATTTCATATCATTCTCATTTTTGTTCAACTTCTAAAGTCCGTAATCCACTAATTAAATCAATACAAATTTTTTTTTCATTACTAATTTGCATATTCATGCTGCTCATAGCTGTTTGTGGGAGAATGTTTTCTCATAAACATATTAAAGCAAGAGAAATGACGATTTAGCATTTGCATATAGCTGTTGCATGCCATTGCTGAGTAAGTCTCCTCAAGACCGCGATCGTAACTTTCACTACACAGCATATAGATTAGGCCAAAAATAAACCTTCTTGATCTATCAACTTCTAGATAAGCTGCAAGGTTGCGGGCGCTCCGCGAAGAGGTTTAATTCCAGAAAATCTCCCACAGGAACGGGAATTCGTTGGATGCTAGGGGCCCTCCGACAAGCGTCCCCATGGTTCAAAATTCATGGGTCGTTCTTATTCGGGGACTCCCTTAAAGGGCACCTTCAGGAGAGATGGTTGTGAACTCCGAAGATTGATGCAGATCAAAACCTACTTATTATTGCTAAGAGTACTAACTAACTAGCTGTTGGGGTATTGTTGCGGTATTGTGCCGCTTACGGTACTGTTTTCAAATCCTTGAGCCATTAAAAAGTTGAAAGGCAAAAGGAATGAGAAGAGATCGGAGCTAACGAACAATTATTTTTGCTCCGTTGCTGCTATCAACTAATTTTGAGTTAATTTCTTCAAGTCTTACTCATTCGGATCTTTCTTTTTCTCAAGAGCAGATTTTCTCAACGATCCTCTGAAGCCGTAAAAAAAAATGCAGGGCAGGTGCATTACGCGTATAACTCGAGGAAAATGTGAATGAAATATGATATGCGTAAAGGATGCACATCATAGGTATTTGTAGACATGAATCAACCAAGCAGCCCACATATCAAGGAAAAGGAGGGATAGCGTGTGATACTGCTGCAAAAGCCAATATAAATCAACGTGTCTCGCGTTATTTATGCTGACTTCGTAAAATGAGTGAAAAATGATAATCACATATATATTTTATGCAGATATGTTTATAAGCGAGTAGCTTCGATGCAATAAATGTTTAGCTACCTCATTTCTCATATGTAAGCGTTCTATTTCTCGATCCTAGTTTTCGAATCCTACACTTGTGTCGTCCCTCATATGTTTCTCTCTCTCTCTCTCTCTCTCTCTTTCTTTCTCTATGCCGCTGTTTTTTCGATCATGGTGATGGCGAAAATGGCTATACTTTCGTTGACTTCACGTTACTCTCAATTTTCATTAGTCTCGCTGTGCATCTCATTTAACTTCCTCCAGCTCCATTTCATTTACGTCTATTCCAAACGAGTATATAAGCGTGCGATGCGTAGTAATTTCAAATATCTGTTTATTTAAAAAAATATGTAAATTTGTGAATGTGATCTCGATAAAAATTGCTTTTGTCCATTTCAAAAAGATGGACGAGCAACGATGGTTCTCCTTTCAATTCTTCTTTCGTTTAAAATCGATTATTAAGCTTCCATGTCATTATAAACCGTTTTTGTGGAAAGAAAATGTACAAAAAGAAGGAAAGTGAATGACTCTCAGAAATTCATTCACGATCATCGATTAAAACTATTTTCTGAATTAATGTTTTAAGTTTAAAATATGCGGACAAATGATTAAGTTCACGTGTATGAGATTTCCATAAAATTCATTGTCTATGAATTTATACGTTTGTGTATGAGCAATGAACGATCACAGTTTGTATCCACAGTAACCTCCATTGATATTGTTACTATCTGAAAAACCTCTTTTCCTTGATCCTTTCTCGAAGGATTAATTCAGAGACCCCCGAGACGATCAGAGAACGTCTGTGGTTTCCCTTATATTTGTTGGAATGCATTCTGTTAGCCAATTAAGCACTTTGCTCACTGCTTTCTCCAGTATACTTTCAAAATTTATTTTTGAAATGCCTAATCAAGCAATCTCTTTGCAGCACTGTCAAGTATAATTGCCACTTTCTGCAATTTTAAACCTTTCATTTGCTCAAATAACTATCCAGAAAAGTGATTCAAAAAAATTAATTGCTCTGAATGGTACTTCTTTTAATTTTTGAAATGAAGCAGAATAGATAATGTAAACAAACCCTTTTCAACATGACCATTGCAATTATTGCTTCAAGTTGAATTGCTCGTGGAATGCATAAAATATATAATCCATCTAGAGACTGTATAAAATCTCTGTAGGGAACTTCGAGTAGGTATCGTCAGCGATTAGAACAAGCAGCGAAAAACGTATGTTATCTGAACAGAGAGAGAGAGTTTTTCTACAAATGTTACGACCCACACAAATTTGCATCTAGGAATTCAGTCTTCGGATATTGGCTGGTTCAGAAACTTCCGTTATGCAAATTTATTGTCATCGTTAAGCACATATAACTCGTAATTAAGCTGACCAGTCGAAATGAGATGAGATTAAGAACATAATGATTATACTTATCAAATTTCGTCTCTCTACCATCCTTTGTTCGCGAGTTGAAATTATAAAGAAACTAGAGCTATACGTGCAAAGGTTATCGTCATGATGGCCTTTCCGGAAACTTTTAGAAAGCCATGATGAGAAAAAAACTTTAAAAAATCAAACTTGAGAGATTTCATTTGCATCTCACGATTGCGAAGGACAACTGTTGAAAAAATTGGGTCGCTATGTAAGGTCGATGATCGTTTATGTTTTATTGTCAGCTTTAAATCTGCCGCTATACGAACCACATTAGGGTAAAAGTGTGCAAAAAGAGGAAGCGAAAATGAGTGAAGAAGAAGGAAATATGATACTTGGTTGCTAATGTTAATGAAGCGTACTCAACGCTAACGTTATGCGTTGTTCGCATGATTGACTCAGGCATTATTGCTTTTTAAATGGCTATGTTCAAGAGCAGAATGCTAACTTAGTTGGAGCATTCATTTATGCTGGCTAATTGAATTTCGATTATCAATACTGGCCGGCTTCTAGCTTGGCTTTAATGCTGTGGCCATATCCATCGAATGAAACACTTGTCCACTGATATGTTGTTCACTGCTTGCCATTGCCGATTATATGTGCCTTCCGCTTGCAAGCATCCTCATAGAAGCGAGGAAACACAGAATGCCTCTAAGCAAGGCCTAAAGAAACGTCCATAGTTTTGTTGAGCGAGAGCAGATGAGAGATAAAAGTGCAGAGTGTAGTCTCCGTTTTGGAGCGCTACAACTGAGATAAAAATTGACTATGCAGAAAATGAAATAGGCTTCTTAACATTTTAGCTTGAACCAAAATTTGTTATGCAAAAAAATTTTTTTACATAAACGCCTGAACCAACCCACCAAAAAATGTTGGGGGAATTTTCGAGAAAATTTTCACAACAATCGGGTAGGTGTTATGCATTAACCAAGTAAGTTACACATGCCTATACCTGAGAAGTTTTCTATCCGAAAAAAATATAAAGTGCATTCTGTTCCATTTAGAGGTAATGCCTTACGTTCAAAAACAGTGAGAAAATGAAATTGAAAAGGTTTTATAGAGTAGCAACGAGTTGTAGTAGATTACTGACAGTCGTTCAACTGTCACTCGTTGGCCTATCCGATATTACATTGTCTGCAACATCCTTCTTAAGCTAATAGAAATATCACACACGACTAAAAGAAATTGGTGGAAATCATTCAGAACCTCTGATTTCAATAATGCGATCCACTTCAGTGGAAAGCCGCCGCATTTCATTTCATAGGCTACTATATAGAAATCTCGTCTTTACAGTCATGGTGCGTGGATCGGCATTGCACTCATACCTAATCCATTCACAAAGTTATGCCTCTGGGAAACTCTGATGGAGATTTTCTCTATTCTCATGGGAAAGAAATCCCTTTTACCAAAGAATTATTGCTCTAAATATCTATTAGAAGAAGGAAAGAAATATAATTCATCAGATGGCCCATGAGTACAAGGTGGAATCGGAGATCTATAGAAAGTGAGTAGGCGTTTGAGAAGAGCATATATGCAAAGATTAATACAACAAATTTGCAATACAAGAACCGCATTGATGACAAAAAGCTAAACGATTAATAAACTAAACAAATATGAAATATATTAAGGTCATCGCCAATATTTCTTCTTCACAGAGGATTTATTATTTATTGAGAAAAACCCGATGAGAGTATTGATGCACGTTATTCGACATTTGATCGAATCGTCATTGCAAATTTTTCTGTCTATAAATTAACTCAACATTTACAGAAAAATGCGCAGAATATCGCTTACGCTAGCATCGCTGCATGTTTCATAGAACAGATTTTAGCGGATATTAATTACAAAAATACAAGTATATATATATATATATATATATATATATATATATATGGAAATTACGAAGTTGCATATCATTGATTAATAGTTATTCGTATCATTTGCATTTCAATTTATCAATCGCACTTTTCGGCTGCCTATCTTTTTGCAATGTCGACCAAATATGATCACCTAAGAACATTGTAAAATACAAGCCCACTAGTTGTAAAACAAAAATACATTTTTGCGAGCACTAAAATGCACATCAACCGCATAGAAACTGATGGATGAATTTGGAAGCTCATCTGTGAGATTCTAATAGATGTAGAATTACTATCGGATTTCTTGCCCCATCTTTAGGTAATCTCAATTCTGAACTACTAGCTAGGGTGGCGTTCACATGCGCATACAAATAAATACGCACGTATTGTATAGTCGATTTAGTATAAATATGAATGAATTGTTGCATATATGCTTATTAATTGTTCGTATATCACCACTGACCAGCTCTCATCAGTGGGATTGCAAAAGCGCATATCACTCCATTATCTTTGACGTAGTTTTATATGACCCTACTATAAATTACCTTGCAATGATAATTTATAAGACACGTAATAAAACCATCAACTCAGTGTATTTGCTCTATAGCCTCAGAGTGCTTATAGGGAGGCCACTGCACCGAAAGCTGCTTGAAAGATTTTTGTTTTGTCTAATTTCACAACGTTGTTGCTTAGTTGTTAGTACTCACCCCATCAGTTGTCAATAGT
Organism: Baylisascaris schroederi; assembly: GCA_006503575.1. Classification (NCBI taxonomy): domain Eukaryota; kingdom Metazoa; phylum Nematoda; class Chromadorea; order Rhabditida; family Ascarididae; genus Baylisascaris; species Baylisascaris schroederi. The sequence continues at coordinate 65,531 of QEWY01004161.1, read as the reverse complement.
TATTCACTACTATACTTGATGAGCTCTCTTGGCGTTTTCTCCTCTTAAAGAGCTTTTTATCCTATATTACTGCATTCCTTAATACTCAAAATGGTTACATTAGCGCTATGATTTGAAGCTATAATTGGCTTATGAATCGCTTGAGAATAGAGATGGTTTTGGGGATTAGAAAAAGTTTTTTGAGAAGCTGTTATTCTTTGCATATAGCTTCTCTTTAAACGCTTTTGTAAATTTATTAGCAAAAATACATTGGCGCTACCGTAGCCCTGCATCCGAGTGTGTGTCTGTCTGTCTGGCTTAGCCTCATACACCATAACTCATGGTAATCGCTCAACTTTAAAAGAACTCAAGGAACTAACGACATTCGAAGTTGAAAATACATGTATTTTGCACCGATAGGTTTGTTATGTTATACCACTAAAATTGTTGAACAGTGAATCTCTTCTGAAAGAGCGGTTAAATTAACTAAAATAGGAGGACAATAATCATTATTTTTTGCTGATGAGTTGTAAACTTGGCTGGTCAGATGAGATGAATGTAAAAGTGCACAACGTACCATCTCTGAATATCTCAGAACTCTTTTTTTTCCTTCCTCTCCTTTTTCTCCTCAAAATAGCTTTAATTGTATTTATCTCACTACATGATTACATTCAGAATTCAAAATCAATTGTCTTTTTGATCACCGAATGCGATCATTGTAGCGTTATGACGGCATATTCGCGTTATATTTTTAGCGCATTCGAAAATAAGTGAGCAATGAGCATAATGAGCGTGGTTAGAACAACAACAATTCTCGATAGGTACTGGCTCGTCCCGTTTTAGACTGAATCTATAAAGTGAGAATGAAAATTAAAAAGGGTAACAAAAGAGGCGTTACTTAACTGTCCGTACTACAAAAAAACGAAAGTGTTCGGAAGCCTGATTTCCTCTTCTGCTTTTTTTGCTGTTCATTGATAGCGCAACATAGTGGATTCTTTGTCTATTGGTTTCCTAATGATATATACCTACGCTTTTGAATGTACCTGTTTCTTATGAATTTGGGTGCTGTTGTAATAAGCATTCTATGCACTATAAAATGACCACCTTGAAATAATAATACTTGAGGTAATCCCTATAATCTCACAATGCACTTTCAGTTACTTTCTCCACTCATCTAAATGGCCTGAGCTTGCGCTTTATAAATCATGGCACTTTCATGGAAGTATCTATTTAAATCCAGGCTATATTCAACTTGCTGAATAAACCTTCGATGTAACAAACAACATCATTTTGATCGCTGTTTATTCCACCTTCCTCAATCTTATGCATTTGTTGTGCTTTCGTATCTTGTCCTTTGATAGGAAGTTTTGTTTGTTGCAGTATCAGGCCCAGTATAATAATCTCTCGTAATAATATCTTATTAGTCGGGCATACTATATGTTAAATTATATTAAAATGTACTAGAAGCTTCCCAATTGATATGGGGCATTCTTTGAACAGTTTCTGCGATTGTCGAAGATTCAGAATTAAGCAGCGCATAAAAATTTTAGGTTGTATATGTAACAGTAAATTTAATCCAGGAGAAGTTGTTTGCTTGATTTTGTACCGCATAACATCATCGTAATCAAAACTCTTCAGCATCTTGCTCGAAATTCGTGCCTAATGAGCTAACAATCCCAACGAACAAACACATGAGTTGAAACTTGTACAACTATGACGAGCATATCGATGTTTTCTTATTCGCCTTATATTTGGTTGTTATGTTCGCTTTAATATAAAATATGTTTGACTTTATTCTCAACATTTTCAAAATATGAGAAAAGTTTTTGCTAGTTGATGAAATGTGTTTTCAGGTGAATGGATATTTTTGAAGTTTTGAGTGAGGTAACACTAAACAAAAACGGCTCCTCTAGTCATACAATTGTGCAAAGTATAGTCGGCTCAACCTATATAACGATATTTGCAATTAATTTCACCGCTGGGATGCTTGCAAATGTCTACCTATGCTTCAAGGTAATGCATTCATTAAATTAATTTGAATAAATGAGAAGTGATGATATTTGCTCAGGAATATATAGGAAATATGTACAGTTTTTGGGATAAACTGTATCAACGCCCGTAAATTAAGTTTTCAAAGATCTAATGTATAAAGTGCGTAGAACACGACTACTTCCACATAAGGAATGATAGAGTACTCGTGGTGGCACATATTTTGACAGTGATAGCAAAACCCAATGCAGAGTCAGTGGGGATATACCGAACGAATAGCATCTCGTTGCGAAATCCGATCAAATACTGAACTTGGCTGATTGTGCGAACAGGCGAGGTAAGTGAAGTTTGGAGTTTCTTCCCAGATTTTCTTTACTTCTTTACTACCAAATTGAAGTATTCTGAAGGCTGCAAAACTCTCATGACAGTAAACGCTTTCAGGCTATACAACGTGCGCAACAACAAGGAAACATGAGTTGTAGGAAATCGATTTATGCACCATTAATAATCTTATCGTTTCTGCATTGTATGATAAGCAGTGTGCAGTTTTTCGAGCTCGATAGCGCTATTTCCTCACTATGGGGACGTCCTACAGATGGCTGCATGGTAAGTGAAGCAATGGAACTTGAATTTGCATAGAAAAGTTGTTAACATTCGCAGACACATGCGTAAGGCATATAATATTTATGACACATAGTGGGAGCGATAAACAACATCACCGGATTAGTATTTCACAATTTTTGTTTGATGAAATTAAAGGAATGATAGAGTACTCGTGGTGGCACATATTTTGACAGTGATAGCAAAACCCAATGCAGAGTCAGTGGGGATATACCGAACGAATAGCATCTCGTTGCGAAATCCGATCAAATACTGAACTTGGCTGATTGTGCGAACAGGCGAGGTAAGTGAAGTTTGGAGTTTCTTCCCAGATTTTCTTTACTTCTTTACTACCAAATTGAAGTATTCTGAAGGCTGCAAAACTCTCATGACAGTAAACGCTTTCAGGCTATACAACGTGCGCAACAACAAGGAAACATGAGTTGTAGGAAATCGATTTATGCACCATTAATAATCTTATCGTTTCTGCATTGTATGATAAGCAGTGTGCAGTTTTTCGAGCTCGATAGCGCTATTTCCTCACTATGGGGACGTCCTACAGATGGCTGCATGGTAAGTGAAGCAATGGAACTTGAATTTGCATAGAAAAGTTGTTAACATTCGCAGACACATGCGTAAGGCATATAATATTTATGACACATAGTGGGAGCGATAAACAACATCACCGGATTAGTATTTCACAATTTTTGTTTGATGAAATTATACTTTCCCGAATGTTTTCAATGTTTCTGAGCACATGCTCACCTCAGAAGTATTCAGATCGTCGTCAAATGGCACAAAAAATGGGTCTTCGGGACATGAAGTCCCGGCATATGATCATAACCAAACTATACGAGGAAGCATTTTGACCTCGACGCGAAGTCCTGCTCATAAACGTTTAGATGACCATCAACGTTCACAGCGGAAGGTATAAGTGGCAAGAGTGTCTAATAGGTTCATTTTGGTTCTCCATGAGTTCTGGTTAGACTGCACTCTTAGGCTGACGCTAAGTATAGGAGGTCCTGAAAAGTCTATAAAATCGGGAGAATGTGAAGCTATCTTTCAAACTACTAAATTCCTCTTTTTGATCTCGCTTCAGCTATCTTTCAATCCGGCTTCAAGCTTCTCCTTCATTATCTTCTCTTTTTTAGATAATCCGCCAACTACGCACCGCAAATTTGTTTGCGGTGCCATTCACAATGCTGCATGCATCATGGCTTCTATACAGAGTGGTCTGCAAGCACATATCACAACCGAGGGATTTATGGCCAATGGCAGTCACTTTCATAAGTACAGTTATCGGTGTTGCTGTTCTCATCATAACACTTGTAAATCCTTGATTTTTTTCGGTTAACAGTGACGATTAGTGAGCGTATAGGCAGTCAAAAAAGTCATCCATACAAACATCAAAATTTTCATACAACCGAGCATTTTAAATTTTATATAACTTAAAGATAGAAAGTAGGATGAAGAAAAGAGGGTGGAGCGGAAAGGAGGAGAGGAAAACGGCGTCATTACATTGACAACAGATTGCGAAGATTACCATTCCGGCTTCCAACTCTGGTTGAAAGCAATGCTAGTATAGTTGTCACAGTTGCCGTGCTTATGAACATAATTTCCAGAAAGCGGTTCATAAAATTGAAACAAATAAAACGAATAATATGATGACATCCTTATTAAATATGGAATTCGCTGAATAGTTGAATATTATAAAAATTAAAGTTCGAGGAAAATGTATAAAAGTGCGTGTAAAACAAAATCACTGATGGCATCCGATATCCTCATCTTGTGCAAAAATTGTGGATTTTAAGCAGAAATGTGATTCTGCCCAAAGATCGGAAAGAATGCCTTTCAACTTGTCTATGCTCAAAAAATTTTCAGCAGTGACTTTAGGTTTGAAAGCGGCCGACAAAATTTTGGAAGAAGAGCTGTTCTCAGCGCCAAAATTTACTCGACGGATCCTCCTAGTGTCTTTTGTTGTCAGTTACGTTTTTTACTTTGATGGCATCCCCCACCTAACATCTTGCACTTTCTGCATCCACTTCATTCAACATAATATTCCTTCTTCCACCCTATCAAAGAAGTTTTAGAAACTTACACGACGAACATTAGCGAGTTAGAAAGTACAATTAAATTATTGTTTTAACATATATATATATATATATA
>QEWY01004161.1:0-59774 GCA_006503575.1 Baylisascaris schroederi | reverse complement strand
TCAAACCGGCAGACTTATAGAAGCGCTTTTTTTTGCTATGTTGGATGTCAAAGCATTGTGATATGTGAAAAATGATGGGGCAAAGCTGCGGTTTGGTACATTTGGTCGTTTTACAAAATTGATGAGAGCGGTGTTCACATCTATGGCATTCTATTCGAATCACTCACTCGAGTTAGAGTTCGGTCAGCAACACTACTTTATTAGCGCATTTTGTTGCTGCCATTCAACCGTGAAGACTGTTTCAATGCTTCAGTCTGTCGCCTAACGACGTGGTCTTGTAGCAACCCCCTGCTTAAAGGCCCAGTGGCAAACTCAATTTGCTGGCAGGGTGTTTTGTTGCCATCGGCGTCGTTGCGGCACTTTACCTTATCTACTTCGCCTTACCATGTTCATCGTCCTATGTTTTACTCTAATTGATGGTGTTCCAACGAATGCTTTGAATTTATCCATTTTTACTGCAACGGGTGCCTCGAATAGCCAAGAATTATTACAGGTGATGTCGTTTCAAATACTGGACCCTTTGTGGGTTATATAATCGCCCTCCTCGTATATGTGTGGTTTTATGCAATGGTCCCGTTGTGTAGATGCACTTATGGAGAGCATATACGAGTGGCAGGTAAATCCTGTCAGATTATAATCAGATTCTGACCACGATATTAGTTTACCACTTTAAAATTATTAATGAGAAAATGACTGCAGCACCGCGAGGTTTGTAGCGACGACATATTAAGCAACATTAATTGTAACAAGCTAATTGCAAACGACTATCCTGTTTTATCGATTTTCAAGAAGTTTCAAGAAGTAGAAGTTCATCTATATTCAAAGAGAAATGCAACGTTAAATGGTCGGGGGGAATGTATTTCGCTCAGTAGGGCAATTAAATTCTGGCTTTATTCTGGTTGGAGATGTGTTTTTATTAGAGCGTTTAGCAAAGATCATTGCTGCTCAGCTAGTTGAAAGTAGTTTTGAACAAAATGAGCAAGCTTGCATATTTCAATGAGACGTTAATCACAACACCTCTTAGGTTGTTTTGTCGATGGCAATAATCAGCTTTTCCCGTTATGCTATGCATGGAAAGGAATTGTGATTGTATATTTGTTATTCTGGGCACCACTCTGGATTGTACGCCATATCACTTCGGTATTGCAACTGCCCAGGTTTGCTTAAGATCCTTCTTATGCGATAATGAGATTACAGCGATTGAGCACTAAATATCGAAAATAGCGAAAGCGGCCAAAATTGTTGGAACTGTCTAAAATGTTTAACTTTTTGTTCGTAAGTGTTGCATTGCACTCATGAGTTACCTCCATTCTTCCAGCTAAGCACTGAATTGTTACTTCATTCTTCCAGCTAAGCACTGGATTATGTCGGTAGTTTTCAACATTTTTTTTCAACCTGTGAAATTTCATTCATGGTAGTTTTACGGAGTGCATGTCCGGTAGGCTGTCTCTTTACTCTTTTGCCTCAGCATACTATTACTGTATCATATGGGAGCTGCTGTTGGGAAGAAGATGAGTTCCACTTGGCGATGGCAAAAACGGGTTAACCTGTGGTTTGAATATAAATTCGCATCGACTGCATATGACTCATAACGATTAGCTCACCGAATTTTCAAATCCTTCTATCATACAATTTTCACTCACATTTATGCATTCAACGATGGAAATAACATCGAAAAGCCATATCGTTACAAAGAACACCAGTGGTTTTACTCTTCATAATAATGACTCTTTTTTTTCTATTTTCTTGCCTCTGACATCATTCGAATCGGTTTTAACATTCGTTTTATTTAGTGATGAATAATTTCGAGAAGTACAAACCGAAATATTAGAATTTTTCAGGTGATATGCATTTTCAGGTTATGGAAACTTGTTTATAGCGTCACAAAACTCTTTTCGAACTTCACTTCATTCGCCCAAGCGATCATCGCTATCCGAGCTCTTTCTAGATCAGCTGAAGACAACGTCGACGAATTAGGGATCCAACGGGAGCAGCAAAATTGTCCTGAAAATAGTGCAGTAGTGGTAAGCGATGCATTCATTCTCTGTCTAAGGCTACTCTATAAATATACATGAGTTACGATAAACAACGCACACAGCAAAATCTCTTCAGCATTGGTAGTAAATGCCCTTAGTTGTAACAATCACAGCCTCTTACTGTGGATTTGCTTGGTCAGTTGAGTGGAATCTCACTGTCAAATGCCTCATTTATGAACAATTCTTCATTACTGTTGTACGAGTACTCAAGGTGCTTAATAATATCGATCCGATAACCATTTCCTTGCCACTAGCAGATTCATCATCTTCCTTCTCATTCTGCTTGCCTTTTTTTAAAATAATCAATAACTTTTTTCAAACATTTTATATATGTTTTAGGTTATATCCTTTCCGATATTGTTTCCTTTCTTTCAGTTGTAACTTTGCTGACTATTATTTTCTCCAAGCGCATGTGCAAGATGTGCTTACGAAGAAGCGATGAGAGCAAAATTTCTCTTTTTTATTCGTTTTTAATAAGTGGTTGTTGTTTTGGAAGGCATTTCAAAGTACACCTCAAAACCGGGTTTAGTTACATTGTCAAATACTGGCGCCATATATCAAATTGGCAGGTTAGCCAGCATGTGCAAGATGTGCTTACGAAGAAGCGATGAGAGCAAAATTTCTCTTTTTTATTCGTTTTTAATAAGTGGTTGTTGTTTTGGAAGGCATTTCAAAGTACACCTCAAAACCGGGTTTAGTTACATTGTCAAATACTGGCGCCATATATCAAATTGGCAGGTTAGCCAGGCCGAACTGCCCCACCAGCTGAAAGTCCCCGGCACGAGCGCGGTAACGCCCAGGCGTTCATGTGTCAAGCTGTCGTATGCACCCGTTTGTTTGAGTTCCAGGAGGGTAACGCCAAAAATTCCAATGTAAGAACGAATGTACCGAAGCTACGACCACAAAGCACATATTTTCATAAAAGATTTTTCACAGATGAGAAATTTGAAATCTCACTCGATTTCGGAGAAAAACACCCTCTGTACTAAAAGCGTTTTTCCAATCCTTCATTCCTAAGGCCTTTTTCAAGTGGAGGCATGATTTGAGAGTTGTCGTAGAGCGTCAGAGATGACAGGCAGAATAATTAGCGCAGAAATGAAATTGCGCATTGCATTAAACTTTCATTCGTGCGAATTTTTCATTTTTATTCGTTTTAATGAATGCTTCTCATTCAAAAAAGCGTATAAAGCACATATGCGTTTTCTTTAGAAATGCGATTCTTTGCTGATCCTATTGATAATTTTTCGAGAGGGGATGCTTTAATTGCATTTTTTTTTGCGAATTTACATGGTGCATTTCATAAAATGAAAATCTGTTGAAGCGTGCGAGAGCGATGCATTCGTGAGAGAATGTACGCATAAGCAATAAAATATTTATTGAAGGCTTTATCATCACAAGCAAATGCGTTGTCAACATGGATGAAAACAGAGGCAATGATCGGACGCGAACACAAACGTCGCAAATTTGGCGATGGTAAGTTTTACAAATTAGGCATATTTGATTAATTGGGCATAATCTTATATATTAGAGACTTTAAGAGTTTCGTGGTATTTTTTAGAAATAATTGCTTATTTTATTTATTTATCTATTCGATTTTTCGATTACATCATGAACAGTGAAATTATCCAAAATGCAACCAAGAAATGGACCAGATGTTCTTGCAAACGGACTATCCATCTAGCAGTGAGTGAAATTGTAAATCCGAACGGTATACTTGTGTCCACCCTTGTTCCTCTTACATCTCAGCCAGTTTATGGCTATTTATACACTCAAACATCCATAGGTTTTTGAGAAATCTGCTTCATCTCAAGCACATTTTTGCACCAAAAATTGCCAAACTTTTCGAATGCTTATCACCAAATTTTTTGCATGATTCAATTGCATGGAAGCGACTATTTCCGTTTCAGTGAAAAGCTGTTACTGTTTCCTGAGTATTAGCCTTCGGAGGTGGGGAATTTGACATAGGCACTTAGATGTATGATTTTCTTCAAATTTGGTGGCAATGATAGTTCGTGAAAATATGACCTCATTACGAGATATGTATAATAAACGTTAATTTTCACAATCTGTGGAGCAGTCAAATCAACGACTTCAAAATTGAGGTAATTTTCCATCATTGGAGACTCAACATAGAAAAATGGTTGCTTCTCGACAACTCGACGCAATTATTTTCGGTGATTCGTCCGATGAGGAGCAAACCGAAGACAAATAAATGGCATTTTGTCTATGTGTTTTTTGTGTTTTGAATTGTCTTGTGTTTTCATTGTTCTGTTTTTTACCATCTTTATTCTTCGTTTGGTGTAAATCGAATGATTCACTTTAATCGCGATTCTTTTGCACCGAAAAATCCGACAAAATACTACTCCACTAAGGAATGAATCAAATGTTTTCGACGAGAAGTAATAAACACTGATCAGACGAGCAGGAAATTCTACAAACTTTAAAACGTCTTCACAACCCCTTTAGAAAAAAATGCAATCGATTTGAGCAGCTCAAACCAAAATTGATACGAATGTTCTTGAGCAGTAGTGCAGATTTGCTATTCGCTAACATATGCCTTAAAGAATGATCTCTTCCATTCTCAGAGAAGAGGTCAGAGATTGACCTCTTCCCTTCTCGCATGTGTTCTTGCTTCTTTACCAATGGTTGGGGAGTTAAGGGAGGGGAAACAATCGTTTGCCATGCACGAACTGTACTCTTAGATATTCATCATGTTTGAAAAATTCTCGTTGTCCATGCATTGAGTAACATGCTTGTAAATGGTTTCGGCCTAACCTTATTCCAGCTGGCCTAATAACTAAATATTTGGTTCATGACTTGACCAGTTTCCGACCAATATGTTTTATGCGATATATCATCTGATGATAGTGACTTAATGTTCGTTCTTTTTCCTTAAGAAGTTGGCACTTTTTAAATCGATTTCCAATGCATACATAGTAAAACAACATAACTCTTCAATAAAATCTATTTCTTTTAATGTATTCCTATATTGTGCATAATGAACAAAGAAAAAGTGATTCTTCACGTTGTGCTCCTTCTATAAATTATCTCACAAACGTTGGATTCCTTCAAATTGCATTAACCATCAATGAATAATTATTTACTCATAAAACACATCAAAAATTATTTACTCTTACGAGGAAAAAAATCAACTTATGCAATGCGGAGTTCATGAAATTGTATCAATCACAACGAAGTCATCCACATGACCTGAACGATACGATCACGTTGCAGATCATTGTGAATGTTTGAGCAATTAGAGAGAGAGAGAAAAAAAAACGACTTTTCATTAGGACAGTAGAAAAGTACCACCAAAAAATATTACCTTTTTTGAGTATAAAAGATGTTTACGTTAACAGCACGTCACCGATCTTAAATGCATTGATTTAATGAAGAATAAGCAAACAATTTGGTCTAATCATCAAACTGTTAATATTGGGCACTTCTTCGACCCTCATCGAATAGAAGAAGCAGCAAGAATGGGATAAGAAGAGACATCGATATGCTTGTCAATGATGCTTTTGATGTAGTTCCTGAAATATTCATATTCTAGTCAACTATGAAAGATATTTAGTTATGAAGTGAAATAAATTAGAAATTTCAAATCTTATGAAAAGTTTGAGCAAAAGAAAAAAAATGGCACAACTGCACCAATTCATTGAAATGATTTCATGGAAAGGAAAAGAAGGAATGCTTTATATCATGCACAGCTTCAAATTTTGATTTCTGAAGGTATTGCGATTTCATTTGCTTACTTTCGATTTCTTATCTAATAATAAGTATATAGACGATAGCTGTATCCGCTAATTTCATCATCAAGGCAAGCCCCACATTTCGGTAGAAGTCACATTTAATTTATATTAAGACGAGTGTCCACTCTGTATTTCAGTTAGTTTATTTATATTACCGTTATCGGCAGTTTTGTTCTGCAGCCAATTAGTTAATACACCATCTTATTCGCAAATATTTCAATTTATCGAATCACCACTATTCACTGCACTCAGATTAGTGCAATATCAGTAAATACAAGATAATATGAAATACTCCTTCAGTAGTTAAATTCTGAAGTTATCTAATGATGCAAAAGTGAAATAAATTTACGTCGAAAATTTGGCGATCAAATGCCGCTGAAAATTTCGAAATTTGGAATCACCGGAAGTGGGTGCTGCTAAATGCTATTTTCCACTCAGTATTTCATATGATGATTATTATATTTGCAACATTTTGTGTAATACTAACAAGTGAAAAATAACATTAATCTTGGCCATTGGAAGACCATGCTGAAATTAGACGAAAAAGGCTTTTCGATGAGCTAAATGCTAACATTTTGACTGTTATTCTTTTTCAATGTTTCTCTCTCTAGAAAAGAAGCATTTTCATGTACACAGCTTGCATAAGAAGCATATGGAAGGGTGGTGAGGGGTCTAAAGATTGCACCAGTGGGGTATGCAAGATTATATCCCCGTGGGTATTCGTAGATGGATGGCTAAAAAGTGACAACACTATCTATATGATGCCAAAAAAACATGAAGAGAGAAAAAGAAAATCAAGAAGATGCGAAATGATTTTAGGCGATTCTCAGTCAGGATATCTGATTGGACAAGAAAAATTCATGCTTGTTATTCAACAAATTACCTGCTCCTTCATTAATAAGCTATGGTAAAGATCATTTTAATGAAAAGTCAAATTGAAAATTGAGTGGAAGTATTTATAGTGACGGTGAGATTTAAGTAATTTACGAATGGTGTGCTGTACTACCTAGTTGAACTGAGTAGGAAATGTGCAGAAGGCAACAGAAATTTCGAGTTTTCGGACTAATTTTTCATAAGTTACGAAGTCTTCATTTAACTAGTCTCAAAATTTTCAATATTTCATCTTTGTTAAATGCCTGATTTCGATATATTTTACAAAATATTTGTGTCCCATCAGGAGAACACTTAATAGGAAATCTTTCCGCTGAGAAATATTTAGGAAAAAAAAGAAAGCGAAGCGGAGTATAACTTTAAATTGCCCTGAACATTCGAAATATTTAGGAAAAATTAAAACAGCTCAATGTGATCGCAGTAAAGCAGATATGCATACACTGATTCCCAAGCAAGCCTCGCTGTCTGGTGACTGGCAATAAGGGAGTTAGATCCTCAAACCCGACAAACTTGGTAGAACAGCGGAATGCGAAAAGGCACAAAACTCGATGAATATATTGAATTCACCATATATGAACTCATTTCGTAAAATTTCCACCATATATTATATTAGAAGCATTTTCTTCAAGATAACATTATTCGATGAGGACTTTCTCATATTTCTAGTACAAACAGTTGTAGTCTAGAATAATGCCACTTAAGAATTGTTTCACTACCACTTTTGCTAATAAAGTTGCGATCACATTATTGACGAATTACGCATTTTTACTGACTCAATCTTATTTGGCTCGGTTCAACTTTTTTCTCGCATAAATATTGCTAGTTTCCAAGTTAGTCGTAAGCAAACTTTACTTAACTTCAGTACTTATAATACATAATGGGTATCCTTATCAAGACAATATTACAAAGTGAAAGAACAATGCTCACCTGATATTCCGGTAATAACGGTTTCCGGGTCAAATCGAATGGTGCGATTATGCTGTAGCTGCTTGAATTGCGAATGAAATTGGTAAACATTTGCAGTGATGGGCCAGGACGATCAGTTGGTACATAATGGCCTGCACCCTGCAATAATACAAATCATCTGCTAACTTCAATATTTTCTCATTTCTCCGCTATAAATGATTTAAAAAATACGACGATAAGAGATAGTTTTGATGATGGGCAAATAATATCTACGCAAAATCCCTTTCGAATTCGTCTCTTATTTTCATAGAAAAATGACCTCAAAGATATGAAAAAAAGTTGACTGCTTTAACATAGTATGCAGTTACAAGCGCTACCCAACAATATTTCAAGAAGCCAAGTGGAGGAGTATACAAAAAGAGTTGCCATGATATGTGCTTCCAACGACAAGAACTTCCACAGCCAGCAAGTTTTATAATTCGCCAACAAATATGAAAACAAAACAAAATCGTAATTTAAAAAAAAAAGTGTCGCAGTTCCTCGACATATTAGCGCATTTCTTGTGCGCATATGTAAAACTGCTGAGAAAGTCAATTACAGTGACGTCGTATCAGCGCTAATTACGGTGCTTCGTTACCTTCCATCTATTCAAAATTTTCAATTCGAGCACTACTGAAGCTAGGGATATGAAATTCAGTATACATAACCTACACCACTAGTGGAATTAATCGCCTTCGAAATTACATCAAAACGTTTAAAGATGCTAGAAAAATTTGCATACATTTTCCATCGACCAAGCAACAGAAAAAAAAAGATCTCTGGTGGAAAATCTGCACTGGCAGACTGTTCAATTAAAATATCAAGACATTATTCCACCTATTCTACTTTGTTGATAGTGTGTAAAACTAGGTAATCGAAATAACAGCGGAGTTCTTGCCAGCCGCTTGTTCGTTTGTCGATTTTTTGACTCGGTCGAAGAAAAACACAGCCTAATTGGCTGCGAAATCTATGATTTTTTTCAAACTTTACGGGTCATTTTGAAAGTTCGTATAGTCGGCTGCCCCATTTATACACATTCTATTCATAGTCTTCATAACTGCTGTTCCCGTCGCTCCCAAGACGAACAGAAACTACGACGCATACTCATAGACATACCTTGAATATGCAAGAACACGCCACACCATAATTTGCTCTGCAGAAATGCATGAAACATAATCAACGACATTTAATATGCAAATTACCTTTACTGTTAGCAAATCGATTTTGAGTGAACCCTTAGAGAATGACTTTATGTATCCGCCAATTTCCTTGAAATATTCGGATGAAAGTTGATAATGCCATGGTACTCTTGTTGTGGAATTCTAGAAAAAAGCACATATAAGTCGAATTGTGCTTAAATTAAGAGGATTTGAAGAGATCTTGCGATATCGAATCACGAAATTCAAAACTGATGTAAATGTTCCGCTTAATTCAAACATATCGGATAATAAACAGCCGAAATGGGTATAAGACTCGGGATTGTTTTTATGTGATTTGGAATTGGACAAATTCAAATTTCATCGTTCAGAGACCAACAATATGCAAATTTTTAAATTTAGACCAGCATGGCGAATGCTGATCGTGAGAATCGTAAAATTTAAACGACATCAACAAAAATGGAAGTTCGTTACTTTCACTGATAAATAACCTTACAACAAAAATAAGCTAAATAGATCATTGAAATGGCAATGGATTAAAGGGACGATAGGGCGATAAGTTTCACATCGAACTTGCGATAAGTCTAAGATATCATCCGACCAATTACTTCATTACATTTCCTTGTCTCAAAACGCATTCAATTCAGAAATCAAACATTAAGGATATACCATTTGATTAGAGGTTGCAAACGCCTCGAAGAACCATTGTGCCTCAAGGATACTACACACCGAGTCGACATCACCGTTATAAATGAGCATTTTGAGTGGATAGTTACTATTGAGAATACTTTGGAAGATCGGTGTTGAATCGTTATACAGTTGTGTGTAATGGTCACCGACCGTCTCACTAAATTTTTTACACTTTAAATTTTCAATAGCGTTTTATTACTGTGTAATCAATGAATTGCAGCGATACGAGGAAATTTTAACGATTAATAAAAGAAAAAGTAAATATAGCAGGATGCAAATTTTTGCCAGTTTTTTTTCCTTCCGCAAATTCAAAAATTGGTAGATTAATTGAGATGACAAATGAATAAAAAAGGAAACAATATTTCTTACAGCTGAAATGCATATCTCTTTCAGTTGTAGCTGACTCTTCCATGTGAAGCTGGCTTTAAAAAAAAAAAGTTGAAATAAGAGCAGTTAGATATCGGAAGGAGAAGAAGAAATGAGAGGAATGGGACAGATTTATTTGTTGGAAAGAAACCTCATTGCAATGAGGACATTTTTTAGGGAACAAACTAATAGAACGAAATGCCTGATGATGTCTCCTACAATCCTTGAAGCTTATACGCAAACCACTTGAGAGGATCAGGTTGTAAAATGCGATATCTTGAAATAGTGGGAAATTGAATTCAAGTCTCCTCTATCTGATGAACCATTTAGTTGAAGGCGTTGCATCAGTAAAAACGCTTCGAAATGCCAGCAAACTCCATTGCCGCATTTTACTTCTCATTTTTTCTCGCATGAGAAACATCACAAGACAAGGAAGTGCAATTGTGAAAATGCTGCTGAGACGTAACAGGAATAGTGCTTAGTATGGGAAAGAGATAATGAAAGCAATGGAAATAGAGTAAGCCAATAGGGATGAAAAGTTAAACAATAACACCATAATTCGATCAACTTTTCAATTTCAACCTAATATATGTGTAGGCTACCTAGCCAAACATTTCAGCGTCGCAAGCAGCCTGAACTACTTCCTGAATTACATCGATATACCAAAGAGTGGTGATTCTCTGGCTGTTATCTTAGCTAGACAATCCCCTAACTGCTGAAATTGAAAATTGGCCAGATGTCAATAAAGTGGCAGAGAAATGCAGCACTAGACTCACCTGCATTTCTGGTAAGTAGGTACATAATTTGGAATGTGAATTGCATCCCGCACATGCGCCTGGTTCAAATATTCCACAATGGCTTTCTTCATGAAGCACTGGAAGCCACCAGTCGCATCCGTAGAGACCATGTTGACAGATGCCTTAAGCCATTGGTTTTCTTACAATTTCAGGATCTCAGAAAAGTTTCATTTCATGCTTGAACATAGAGTTCCGGCATTACTAGTTTATTCGACAATATGGATAAGAAATTCTGCAAACAAAATATAGAGGAGATCACAGAAAAGGTCGTTTTTAATTCATGAAAGACTGTGTGGAATTTCACGAAAATTATGACCAACAGATGAAGATTTCTTCGCTCAATTCGCTAGTTACATAATGCTATGAGTGAAACTTAATGTGAAAATATAGTGGATTCGTGTGCAACTGTAAAATATATGAACAGCATAAAATATGAACGAGAATGATCTTCGCACCGGAAACTTCTTCACTTAGCACCAAAGTTTTCGGCGTAAGTATGCAAGTGAAAGATTTGCTATTCGAACAAGTCATAGCAAGATATAAGAAATGGAAATTGCTTACAATTTCTTTTTCCTTCTCAACTTTCCCTTCTCAAAAACATTAGCTATGAACGTCCAAAAAAGGTGATATACGATATTGTTTGAATACAAGCCGTAAACATGTTGTGAAAATCATAGCAACTGTTGTGAGTGCACTGTAAAATTGACCACTAACCATAACATTGGCGTAAGCTGCACGTATACTACGAGGCGTACGTCGAAGCTCGTCAAAGATTGCTTCCGGTGATTTCAGTCTACGGTCATCAGGTATAAACGCTCCGGTTAAGGACATGCGATAGCAGTCCTGATAAAGGTTGTACGCATCATTGCTGCAAAGGTGTTCTCATCCCAGCTAGGCTAATGTGAAAATAACGTAGCTCAGCAAATCTTTTTTCTTGTAAAATATTTTTTTTTGCGAAAATTTTTGAAAAATATTTCAAAAATCCTTTCAAAAGATTCTGCATCGTAATAATGGCTAGTAAGAAGGCCACTGAAAGCCTAGTCAAGAATGAAAATATTATGCTGATTTCTGAAATGTGTCAACAACTTTTCAATGTCTTATTCTTGAATAACACTGATCATTCATTCTGTTCCCGTTTGCTTATGCAGAAAATGTTTACAAGCATACCTTTATTACCCGTTTATGAAATGCACAATTACACCATTCTACTAACCTATTTTTTAGTGGTGTCACACAAGTGCTCCACCTAAGGGAACAAAATGATCGACGAGAAGCACAAATTAGGCAGTTCTCTGTTTACTTCACACATGGTTTTATGCGAACACGGATTCAATAAACATAAATGCTCTCATTTAAATATATTTTGCATTAGCTAATTTAACTAAGCAATCTAATCTACAATAATTGTGTGATTTTCGAACGTAGATATCGGCTGGTCAATGCATAATAAATCAGAATTCAGCTTGTTTAGCCACACAGTTCATTAGGATGCCAACTAAATTTACATTCAACACGAAGCCTTATGCATACAAATTTATTGGTGCACTTTTAAATGTAATGCATCGTAATGGCGGCTGATTTTATAAGTCTAAATGAGTAATACCTTAAGAGATCTAAATGAGTATCCAGCTTAAGCTTTTATCAGTTTATATCTTTTTTTTTCATTGAATAGAGATAAACTCTTACGCAGTATTCCAAACTCGGTCATAGGCAAGCTGTGCAACGAGTCGACCACATTCATTGTAAAGTGCATTCGTTGAATTAATTGCAATAACGTTACCGAATCCATCAATTCGTACATATCTCTCGTATTCACAAACACTTGACGGATTGCCATCGGTACTAACGCAACATTTGAGCAGCTGATCCCATTCGCTAGAATTTAGTAAATTACAATAATTGCTTTTAATTGAATGCTTTTCAAGTAATTGAATTTTAGTTTATATTGTCTAATTTTCAAGTAATTATCTTAGTTTATTTATATTATTTTCTTAGAAAATGATCTGGTTAGCATGACCGTCATAATGCGTAAATAATCTCACCTGACATCGCATTTATAAATCCCAAAATCTCTCTAAAGATTCACGAAACATTTGCATGCGAACTCATCGTGGCGATCATTAGCCACCGCAAAATTACTCAACTCCAACTTATCATTTGCAAATCTCTTGGAAGGTGATTGGACTTCTCAAACGCTCGCACATCAGAGAGAATCTGCATCGAATTTAAAAAAGCTGACAACTTAAAGTGAAGATCAATTAATTTAATCGAACAAACTCAGCGTTTATCATCGTATAGCAATATCATTCATTTTTGAGGGAAATGGGATTGAAAATTACATGAGACTTACTCTTTTCCATATATGCCATGGAAATACAAGAAATCGGGGTTGGAACGTACCTAAAAGCAGTTTATTATATTCATATTATAGGAATCTAAGCATATAACATCATGAATTTTAACAGGACATTCGACAAAACACCAAAGAAAGTATAAAACTCACAGTTGGAGAAGCAACCATCTCCCTCAAACACCCACGACATATGGGCAGTTGAGACAAGAATAATTTATTACAAATACGAATGCCGACCTTCAAAATTGATGGTTGCATTCGAAAATTGACCTCAAAAGAGTACAATTTTCGTAGTAAGCAATTACGATTCAGTCTCATAGCCTGCGATGGTGAAGAGGTGATTGTCTATATTATTTTCATTAGTGTTTGATTCGAGAAAATGAAGTGTCTTTTAAATTTCTTTAACCTCACTCTCAGTCATTCCACAGCGACCCCCTTACTAAATGCCATTTACTGCTACGGAATGTACGCTGATGGGGGAGGGGGGTTCTATACAGGCCAAGTTGAGAAGGCCGCAATGATCGATATCGTGATCTCTATAATACTCTGTCAATATAGCAGGAGAATACATTGAAGTGATGTTAGGGTTAACGTATTTGTTCTTGGGCAAAACCCGGCTGGTTTCATTTCACCACAGTGAACGGACGTATTGAAGGTATTATGAATAGGCATTAAACTTAGGCAGTTTCTCGTGAATGAAAGACAATGCTTGATACAAATGAATGGAATATTGCAATGAAGGATATTGTTGCAAGGATGCAAGGATATTAAACTTGATGCAAGGATATTCAAATATGGCAGTGAAATTACTTCTCTCTTTTATTTTTAGCAGTTCTGAAAAGGTAGTAGGAATGCATAAACACCGCATCGGTTTAAGTTTATGAGCCACTTGGGCCTAGTACCAATGCTCTTGGCAGTACTCCTGATTTTATATTCTACAGTCGAGGTTTGATTGAATATATAAGGACTGTCCATTTTGAATGGGAAACTCCCGAATGCAAACAGAATTCACCTCTTGTATATTGCTGAAAGCTCCATTACCAATAGCAATGCCAACAAGGTTGATTTTCAGATTTCCAGCCTGAAAATGAAAACATGAAAAATATTGACTCGAATGAAAACACATTAAATTTCAAAAGCAATTTCCTTTAAATGTATAAGTTGTTGGGGTTCCTTGATGCACTTCAATGGTTTTAAGCAATGGTGTTTCACTAAACGCTAAAAAAATATCATATTTGAAGGCAGTAAGGCGAACATTTAGTAATTTTTTGCCGTTCATTGCTTTCGAAAACAACATAAATTACAAAGTCACCTCGACTTATGAATTTCAGATACGGAGTTACCAAGAAAATTATAAAGTGATCAAAAAAGTTGAATCTGAATGCGCTCCTGTTACCTGTATCCGTTTGATAAGTTCGTCGGTGAGTGTCGGAATATAAATACCAGCATATGATTCCCCAGTTATATAAAAATCGTTGCCGCGGAATTGCTCAAATATGGTGAAGAAATCCTCGACAGCTGCTGCGCTTTCTAGAGCTGTCTAAATGAACTCAAATATATCTAGTGGAAATGTTATTATTTCACATAATGGGGAATTGAAAAATTGTCTTGCATAACGTGAAGCTCGTGGTGCCGATACCTCAAAAAATATTGGTATCCCATGGGTATACCAACAGACCCATGGGATATTGCCTATACCAACAGACCCATGGGATATTGCCATCCTACAGGTACAAGTACCTATGGGGTGGCGAAAACGAGTCGTTCAATATTTATTCCCTCAATCATATTGGCAAAAAACCAATGGAGGAATACCTGAGAAACGAATTCCTAAAGGAAAACTTAGTAACGCTCAGCTTTGGTACCACGTTATATACCCATAGACGTTCTGTAAAGAAAGTTTTGACATCACTAAGACTGTATGAATGGATCTAATGCAGTCACCGAGATAATGTTATTGAGAGAGGTAGTGAATGCGAACAATGGGTTATTTAAAAAAAAGAACCTTTGCGTCGTCCCAGGTTGTATCGTTGTTGACAGCCGTATCCTGATAAGAGAAACCAACTCCTCTTGGTGTCTCCAAGAACAGCATGTTGGCTGCCTAAAAATGATCACTTTTGAGGCAACATATAAGAAATTAATAAATATATTTCATCAATAGAAGAATCCATTATAAACTGAATATTTACAAGACAATCCAGGGCGGTTTTTTAATGTATGAAAAACGAAGTTTGGAAATTGATAAAATAATAGCTTTTGTTCAATATCAACATCTCGAAAATTCGAAACAATATGCAAAATATTATATATTATTTCTCATACTGCCCAGTAAATTCCTAAAAACTGCTGAAAACTTGACTATATTTAAAAAAAAAATCAAAAAGTTCCTTTTGGTGAATATTTACCTTATTCCACGAGTAGACATTCTCATAAAGCGTTCTTCCATCAGGATTCGGCCTGAACGGACCAAGCTCAGTCATAAGGCCACCAAGCGAGCTACATCCCGGCCCACCATTCAACCAAAGGACCACTGGATCACTGGCCGGGTTGCCTTGTGATTCGACAAACCTGTTTGAACACATATTACATCAATTTCGAAGTGCACTGGTACCAGTTCATGGCAGAAAAGACAAGTAGTATGGTGGCCAAAGAATGCAACGAAAACAGGCTGCATTAGAATTTTGGAAAAGCTCAGCAAACATTTAAAAAAATCCGACCATCTGTATGAGAATCGACCATCTCTATCACCGTAAATGTAGATGAAATTGGAGAATGTAGAAAAAAGATCATAGGTTTTGTCGACATTTATATGATACACGAATAAAGTAGCTCTCTCGGCATGTAGAAAAAAATGTGAAAAACACTAGGATGGAGAGAGAATCCCAACTTCAAAGTTTCGTGACGTTAGAAAAAACACGAAAAGATATAGATGAGAAAATATTTCACCAGTAATGAAGATAGTTTCCAGGTGTCGACGAATGCAAATATCCGGAGTATTGATTGAAGTTGACTTCGAATGTAACACCGGGTAGATCGTAAATCTTATTCGCCTCTTGCCGGCTCACTGAAATCAATAGGCTAAGTAGCAAGATGAAAAACGGTATGCAACAACTACTGAAACGATGGCTAAGAACGAAAGATTCATAGTGGATTTTCAGCACACCTTTACCTGCTAATTCCTTCTGAGGGCAAAACTGAACGAATTTCAAACAGCATCTGCTTTTTTTCAATGCGATTGACAGATAAGGTGAAGCAAGTGGTGCTCCGCAATAATTTTAGAAATTTTCTTTTCGAAAGCCGACTGAACGAGAAAGCTGAATCAAACCTTTTGAAGCAACACAATAATTCAGAAGAAAGTTTTCCATATCACTTAAATCGGTGGGAATTCGCTAATTCGTCCAAATTTGATTCCAATTTTAAATGAAAAATCGTCAAATAGCTTAGACATATCATGGCTTTTAAATGAAAAATCACCATATCTTTTGTATCTTTTATGCATCACAGAGCAAATTCACCGTATCGTTAGGGTTTTTAAGCAGAAATCCGCAAAAAAGAAATGAAAACATTGTTTGCTGTGGTATGTGCCTTTTCATTTCAAGATGCCATGCCAGCCGACTGCCCAACTGTCCAGCAACTATGGCAACATGCTTAATAGTCCGTCCTATGTGACGTATCAACGTTCGGAAGGAAAATCCGCTTCCACGCTGCAGTTGGATGGTTGCAGAACGGGGCTAATTTAATACTGCCGCAGCACCTTCAAAGGACGGCAGAAAATTATCAGTTAGCGTTTATTAAGCCACCCATTTCCAAGACCGTCAATGTTGTGACTTATTAACTGAAACTACCCGAGAAAAATCAATATTCGCATGTATCTGAGTTCTTTTTTATGTAATTCTGCAAAGACAAATATGCAAAAAATAACCTAGACCACTTATAATTGTGATGAAGTTGTTACCTGGGGGGCCCGATGTGGGGGCGTATTCTGGCAACAATGGCTTAGTGTTTAAGTCGTATGTTACCATAGTACTATACGATGTCTTGCGTACAAAGTTTGCAATCATTTGCAAAGCGGGTGCCGGCCTATCTGTAGGCACAAAATGGCCTCCACCCTAAAATATAAAAATATTTTTAGTGGAGGAAGGAACTAACCGCCAAGGAAGTTGCATGCTGCATCTGTGTCTCCGTTATAGATGAGGATTCGCAATGGGTATCTTGAATTGATAATATTTTGGAATATAGAAGTGGTGTCGTTATGCTGCTGCTGATAGTTGTTGTTCATTTCCAAGCTGAAAATGAGCGAAGTGATGAGAAATGAAAGAAAAAGCGACCATTCTTCCTTCCTCCCCCTTCTCCTCCATTCCTTTAACTGAAAATTTTCCTCGCCAAAACATCCCACAACTTCTACTTACAGTTAGAGAGTGCTTTTAGAGAATGGCTGTGCAAGAATCGTTGCATAGAAAGATAAGACAATGCTGAGAAAAAACCAATCGAACTCTATAATGGCATATGTTACTATAGAGGATGGGTTCAAGATGGTCAATTTAACCGCATATACTTGAATGAGAGTCTGGATTTTCGAAGAATTAGGAAGGAACATAAAGCCAAGGCTTATTCCCATAGAAATTACATATTTGCAATGAATTGCGTTTCTTTTGATGCAACAGAAGGCCTTTAGGATATTAATCTAGACAATTACTTTCTTTATTACTAAAGTTCTTGCTCAGTGCTTTCTAATGACAGCTGGCCTCAAAGCTGTGACAGCCGGCTTCCTTGGAATGTCATGACGATTACGCTGCTAGCATTTATGATCAGATATAAACTGCTGTGATTTACCGATGGAAAAATATTGATAGAGGCATAACTTGCATCTTTTTCTTAAAAAATCTCATATCCGTTTGCGCATCGCCGTTGAAATGTTGAATCGGAAAGTTTGAGTCATAATAGAGATGAAATAAGAAACCTTTTTGAAGCATCCCCTCAGCATCATCTTTTTGGCCCTATGAGTTGCATTATTAGTTTGACTGGAGGAGCAATTGTTCAAAGAGTTTGGTGGAAATATCAAATCAAAAAGTGATCGATTTTTGGCGCATGAAGCTAAGAGTTAAAGCAATACTCACTTGCAATCGCTCCATTTGGGGAGTCCCCTCTGTATATGCAGCGCTCTCTGAACTTCCGGTATATTGAGGTAGTTGGCAGTGGCTTCGTCCATATAACAGCGGAATGTTCCAAACGCATCCGTTGACATGTGATTGATGCGACTCTTGAACGAAACTTCATTTAGGTAGAGCAAACAATATAGGTTAGTGTATATGCACATCTTTATATATTGAAATACTCTTATCTACATATTCGATTAGCGTTGAAATAGTTAATTTCTAATTCAGATGCTTGATAAACCTGCCCACCGAATCTGCATATTTATATCCGCAATGCTCATATATTCATTCTTCACGCCTATTATTTGTGAGTGCTTGCCACTAGTTATCCCACAATTTAGAGTTTCCTTCTGATCGTATCGACTGTACCTTTGTGTCACGTAATGTATAAGCGTTCTAAGAGAGTTATTTGTTGATTGCGTTATCAAAAAAGCGACTTTTTAAATAGAAAGACCGCCCGTTACATTGAGGAGGACAACTTCGGAGAAAATACGTCTCGCAATTCGCCTGTCGTTACTCCGTTCGCTTCTGCTAACAGTACTGAGTGGCACTCAAACTTATCGATGAGACTGCTTATACGTTGATCCTTCTGAGGCTTCGAAGTTCATATAATTTCTGCCTTCAGCTTGTGTTGCTAAGTAAGACAACGATTGAATTTGCATTCAGTAAAGACACTGTCGATGTAGTAAAAAAGATCATCCAATTCGTTTCCTTGGTAAAACTGCGTGTAAAATATCGTAGTCGATGCCAGCTGGGGGAATGATGCACCACTCTAATCGACAATCTCAGCTCCCCCTCACTCGACTGCTTCAATCGTATTCAGCGGTGATTTTCAGCGGGCAAGCTTTAAAAAGCATTTTCAGTTATATGAGGACTTCACCGGTTTATTCACCATCATTGACTAAAGGTGTTCAGGGTAATATTAAGATCTTCAAATATTTGGCAGCAGATTGGTTAGAGGATCTATAGTAGAAGTTCGCAACTACTTTAAAGGAATTCTATTCAATGAAGAGTTCTTACTGCTTGATCGACAAATAACACTGTGAATACCTATGAAAACATGGACAGTAAAGAAAAAAACGTTAAGTTGTGGATGATTTGGCAAACTAGAAGTTTGTACAAAGTAGAACTAACTATTAGAAGTTAACTAGTTGTTTAAGTTAACTAGTCTTTGCACCTACCCTGTTTGCCAGATTCTGTGACAAGTTTTCCGTCGAATAAAGTAGTATAAAGTAATAAAAAGGTTGTGGAAAACTGATAAATGAAGCAACAAGGTAATATAAAGTTAACTGAAATGAGAAATGCCCGCTTCTACATCAGGTGTATGAAACATGCTCCAAGAAGATGCATGCCAGAATCAAGAGGCAAAATACCGTTCTATTTTCATTTCACGAATAAACATCCAGCGGGAAAAGTTCTATATCACGCAGGAGCCCAACAAAAAAATCCAGAAAAAAAATGTGGCACTATGATTAGATAGAGTTGTTGCATGTAGAGGCAACCTAGTTTATCAGTATCACTCCAGTTAACAACTGTCAAGGAAAATTAACTTGAAACTACCGACTTACCCACTTTCCCATATTTTCATGAAAGCCATATCTTCGACAAGTTTGCCACATTCATTGAGCAAGTTATCATTGCTTGGTTTTGCATGTGCGTTGCCAGCAGAATCGAAAGTGATGAATTGCGACAAATCACAGTAATTGTCATAAACATCATTGTTGAGGCAACATGGCTTTAGACGATCGAGCTCTCTGAAATATTTCAGAAACCTTGAACAAAAAAATATAATCTTTTTAAGCGGCTTTTAGTGGAGTCTATTGCCGCTAGATATTTCACTTAATGAGAAATTTTTCGTTCCTCAATCACCAGTTAAAAATTTCGATTTTCTTCCATACCGCGGTATTCCTTGTTTTCTTCTATTTTTATTGCTCACACATGAATATTCTGTCTTGTCTGCTGTCTGTTTACAGGGAATTTTTGAAAAAAGGAATGTATAATGGAAGAAGGAAAATATCAGCATTGCAAAGAAAATGTTTTTAGCTGCGAAACAAAAGAAACAAAAAAAAAACAAACAAAAAAACTCCATTTAAGCGACTGACCGTTTACCGAGTATGCCACGATAGTAGAGCAGTTGTGGTGCGGAGTTAATCTGTTCTACTGCACTGATTATACCATTGCCAATGGCCAACCCTTTCAGATTCACGTAGTTCATCGTATTATCCTGGAATGAGTTCAGATTGTGTGTGGTAAGTAGCTTTAGAAATGGTCACATCTTGGAAAACTGTCAATTTTTGATGAATCTGCAATCGACGAATCTTCAAAAATTATTCCACCTACTTTTCATATAGAGTGAGGCTCGCTTATTGTAGATAAAATTCATGACGCTCGGCAATGCCCCACTTTACTTTTTCATTTTCAATGGTACCGAAAACTTGCCAGACGCGGGTTTTTACTGATATTTTCAACTCTTGAACGAAGAGAACAACAACGATGAAATCTTGAATATAACTAATAGCAGAAGTGATCTTCAATTTCTCCTTCATTCATGAATTTTTGTGCAAATAATCGGTTCTTAAAGGTGTTATAAAATTTGAGAGGCAGTTTTCTTTTACAGTGGATTAGCTGTGCTTAAAGAATTTCTGCTTGAAGATTTGCATAATCAATCGATTCCATATGGAAATGTATATTCAGGCATTTTTCGATGTTTTGACAAAATAAACACAAAATTTTTCTGTAATTTCAACCTTTTTTTTTCAAAATTTCAATGCTCTTACTGTGCATAATATTATTAATATTTCGATTCTCCATAGTAGACCAAATTGCATTAAACTTTACCTGTATTCGTTTGATGAGAAGATCGGTGAGCGTCGGTGTATAGACGCCTGCGTACGATTCACCAGTTACGAAGAACTCACGACCTTTATATTCGGGGAAACGGTCAAAGAAAGATTGCAGAGCTAGCACATTGTCCTCAGCCGTCTGAAACATATTCTCCCTATAAATACTGCACAATATAGGTTGTATATCTCCCACATATAATTGATGTCACCTATTGAAAATTAGCAAATATTAAAGAAACTTCAAATTGTATAGTTGAAAGCGTTACGATCATATAGACAAGCAAGTTTATAAGAGCATTTTTATTGCTTCAATAAATGATTTATTTTTATTATTAACGAGATTTCAAACAGTTTGTCATTCTTAAATAAATCAATGAGGAAATAATTCATTAAGCTAAACATTTATGAATTTTGTGAAAACATATTTTTCGATGATTTTATCTCATTTTGGTGTTTATTCTATTGAAACCTTACTGCTATATCTATCATTTTGGATAACCAACATTTCAAGTTTAGCAAATCAATTGAAACACTCAAAATTTTTTTTTTTCAAATGATTTTTGCATCATCTTTGAATAAATGAACCAATAGAAAACAGTTAAAAGTAATAAGTAATTCATTGGACAAGAAATGAGTGGAAAGGAAGCTTTGAATACTGAGTACCTTTATATACTTCCATCCCACAACGATTCTAAAGGAATATTATAGTTCAAACAAATATTTTGAAGGACTAGGAACAACAGTGTCCATTTACTTTCAACAGCAACAGGACTATATGATTGCGTTAAAGATTCCATTGTGAGGAAAGCGCATTACTTTGAATGCACTGCTCAGGGAACATATGGAAACCTCTTATCAATCAATTTCAAAATTAAAAATGAATTTGCAGTTGAGAAAATAATATCCACGAGTAGTTGATACCTTGTCGTCGTTGTAGACATTATCGGCGGGCACACTGTCTGAACGATATGAGAATCCAACATCCCTCGGCGATTCGATAAACAGCACATTACCTACCTGTATCAATAACATACGAATATTCATTTTCACAATATTTTTCATGCGGCTTTTTAAAGAGTATTTTTAAAAACTATGCTATGATTTTTGTGCATTTGCAAATACGCATGCATCTCTGTTTTTGTTCACCTCTTCGGTTGTTTCATAGATGAATGGAAGTTGCCACAGTAGAATGATCATATTTCATGATGATTAAAGTGAAGCTTGAAGGTATCCAAAAATCCTTTGCTTCCGCTTTTCTCGATATCGTAACGATCAGGTCGTAGAAGCAGCGATGATAAAACGGACTGTGTGTAATCAAATTTTCAAATGAATAGTAAAATGCACCTTTTTTTTTCATTCATTATATCTTATAAAAATTGCTTTACTATTATTGCTATTGAAAGGCATAAAGAGTGGTTATTTCTTTGTTTCTTCTAGATTAGTCCAGTGGGTTGATTTTAAGGACACCTTGCAAGGTGCGCATATCATGCCTTCCCCATTTGAGACAATATTAATTTCAGCTCACTAAACGATATTGCAGTACAAATAATCTTCACAGTTTCCAATTTTCGCCGATTTACGAGTCCAATATCTGTTCTGCGTCGATATCGTTGATGCACTTATTTCTTCAGCTTTCAAGCTGCGGCTGAGTTGTTTAGATCTATACACTGTAGCTGCTCTAACGTATTAAATGGCTATTCACCTAAATTGCACTTCATCAACGTTTTACTCCTTCATGATATTCATGCTTACATAATTTTTTATATTTCCCACTTCGGAACGTTGAAATTTAGAAAAAAAAAAGTTGTCTGACATTATCTCTTATTCCTGCGTTACCCTCATTCCGTATTAATCGTTAGCTTCAAACAAGAAAATTCTTGGCTGCATATGAGGTGCATTGAATATATACGGAAAAAAAATAGATAAATGTGCAGTATAGATATTATTACGACCTTGTTCCACGCGAATTGATTCTCATAGAGCGTAGTACCATCGGGATTCGGTCTGAACGGTCCCAATTCGGTAAGCAGACCGCCCAGTGAACTGCATCCTGGTCCGCCATTTAACCACAATATCAGAGGATCCGAACTTGGGTTCCCTTGTGATTCTACTAGCCTATAATAGTACAAATTGGAGAGATAAGCAATGAAGTGATAACGGTATGAAATGCAACTGGTTCTTTGAATTATGTACAAATAATATAATATGTAATACATCAACATGTGCCCATTTTTCGAATGATCCGATCATCCGTAAGAACCTAATTCTTCTTGTGCTATACGATAAATGCAAAATGGGAACAAATCAAATGCAAAGTATACGCAATTTTTTTGCTCGAATTCGAATGATCCGATCATCCGTAAGAACCTAATTCTTCTTGTGCTATACGATAAATGCAAAATGGGAACAAATCAAATGCAAAGTATACGCAATTTTTTTGCTCGATTGAATATGTATAACTCCAAATGAGATTACGGAGCGAATTAAAAGTGTGCAAATGAGCTATCGCAACGTATAGAGTATAGCCTCTAAATTTCGTACCTTTAGCTGTGGTGGCTTTAAGGTTGAAAATACTTCAGATAGATAGACCCACTGACAAACACGCAAAGACAAACATCGTTAAAATACTCTGTGAATGTAAATTCAGAGATGTGCACAATGAGGGATGTTGCCATGCAGTACATAAACGACTTTCAACTACAGACACACTGAAAGTGGATAAAATATTCGATGAATAAAACTCAGTGACTGTTTGAAAGAACGCCATTTCTAAATTAATGAACTGATAAAATAAAGGTTAGAGCTCAAAAGACGATCGGAAGTAAATAGCATAGTAAATCGTAAAAGTTCTGATAAGCGATTCACGTCTGCGACATGACGAATGGAGGCTAAATAACCGTTGTGAGGATACCGGTGACTTTCGCTTGTTGGTAAGACCGTTTTACCGACGAAGTTGGTTATATCTTAAGGCGTTAAACAACTAGCATCGTTTGACGTTTACCCTCATAATAAAGCCGTTTTGAACGGTCTTGGTGCGAGTGTTTACAAAGGAATGTTAAAGTAGAGCTTGTGATAGGCTATCTTAATGCTTTTTTTCAGAAATATTCGAGATAGACTATTCTAGTAACGACATCCGTGAAATATCCTTCCGGGCTGAGGAAAAATTATTTCAGAAAGCTTTAGTTTGCAAAGAAAGAGCTCAGAAAACTGAAAACTAATAACTATCAAAATTTCCTTCTCAATTCAAGCTCAACTACTAGGCTGAACTATTTTCGGGCCTTTGAAGCGGAATTTTTCCATTTGCAATAGAATGAAAACAGCAGAAAATTGCTCTCACCAATAATGCAAGTAGTTGCCTTGCGAGGCTGGCAGATAGCCGGAATAGTGGTTGAAAGTTATGTTGAAAGTGGCACCAGGTAGAGCCGTAATCTTGTCGGCCTCTTTCGATCCGGTCGGTGGATCGCCAACACGATATGTTGATCGTTGCTTTTTCTGTTTTGCAAGAAGTTGACTCGGCTCCGACAATAAGCGTGACATACGGGAGCGAGTAATCGAAGGCGAAGACGCTGCGATCTGAAATCGGTTTATGCTCATCTACGATGAAGGCACTCTGACCTTTGCCACAAATTATTCTCACTCTTCACGAATCTCATGGACAGTTATGGATAGCTACTGTTAATAAGATGGCCGCTGATACCGTTACTAGAAGTTGACATGACAAGCTTACGTTAACATAAAGTTAATGAAAAATACACTACAATATAATGCAATATCATCATGCAATACTTATTATATAGTAATATTCCATATGACAAAGAAGCGAGATGAAGTATGCTGCCAAGCGTATGCGCTTCTACGATAACCGGTCACTCACAAATCTAAGTAATAAGCTATGGATAATTTTAAGGCAAAAGTGAATCAGAATGTTCTGATTAAAATTGCTATCGCTGAGAAATCTCAAAATAAATCGGAAGGTTTCGTTTAGCAAATTCAATTTGGCGCAAAAGAACACTACTCAAAATACCATCAAACATTACTTACTACTTTTTTTTTAAAAAACAGAACAACACAACCGTCAGATTTTATGCATACATTCAGTGGGCCTAAAAGATGCCTACATAGTATTTGAACGTGTAGATAGGTGTATGTGCGTTTTCGTCCAAAGTCTTCGAACCTGAAACTACATTTTCTAGTCTATAAACATATGCACATGAGCTCTAAAACATGCATATGTGCATAGGCAATTGTACACTTGCACGGACGCACATACATACACCATACACTCTGCGCAAGCACGCACAAAAAGAAACCTAACTAAACCTCGTTTTCACGATGTTTTTCGATCTTTTTCAGCGGTTTCTTAACCTCATCTCAGTGTTCTCCAATATCTTATGATATTTTTGGAACTTCTTCTGTTTTTCTGTATTCCTCATTGTTCTCTTAAACAGTGCCAATCTTTTTGTATATTTGTGTAGACTTCTCCAATAGTTCCCATCTCTTTCCATTTTTTATCGCTTTTCTAACACTTTCTTGATCTTTCTTAATATTGTTCCGTTTTTGCAACCCTTAGCACTTTTTTTTCAAAAGCTTCCCGCCGTTTCTCCAATTTCCATTCATTCAGCACTTTCCTCGTTTGTTTGTTTTTGTTTGTTTGTTTGTTTGTTTGTTTTTAAATAAATTTTCGTTCATTCCGCGCTTCTCATCCTTGCCTCAAAGTTCATCTTTTAGTTGATTGCGCATCCTTCTTGTTCAGCTTAACCTAGTTACATTTTCTCCTGTGCGGTCTCCTTCTCCCTTATCCCTCATCTAAAATCCCACTTAAGTAAGTAAAGGTGAAAATCTCTCTTCTATTCGCCTCAGTACAAGACTGAAAGATAAAATTTAACATGCTATCTGTTAAGTGCATAAAAATCTCATCCAACAGATACCCCTTTTCAATATTGCCTTCAACAGCAACAAAAATAAAGTAAAAATAAGTTGTAAGCAACCATATATTCGAATACGTAACAGCTGCCTCAGAAGGGCAAACATTTTTGAAGCGCTTAGTGAGGTCATCGCTAATTTTTGGGTTCGCTTGCAAATTTTTTGCTTTTCATTTCTTGCTTTTCGTTATAAGGTGGTATTTTGCAAGCTTAAAACAATTTTACAGTCTGATACTGTAGAGTTGACAGCAGCAAACCTTCAGAAGATTTTGATACTCAGGCTTGAGTGGGGTATGAGCTATGCTGAATGGAACTTTCGTTGAATAAGGGATACCCATTAAGAAATTGTGGAACATTTGTAAAGCTGGTCCAGGACGATCTGTTGGGACCATATGGCCAGCACCCTGAAAAATTATTGCTTTCTTAAAACAATAGTTATGTTGCTTTCTAAAAAAATAATAATTGTTCAACTCAGGAGAACAAATACATCAAAAAAGATCCATTTTGATAAATTAGCATATCAGAAAAAAGTTTACGAAAACTTCGCAGCAATAATTATTGTGTAGTATAGTTTTGGAATTTCTTGAATTTTTTTTGTGATAATTTTCAAATGCTTGAAATCAATCTGTATATAAGAATATTCAGTCAAAATTCCAAAAGCGAACAAATTCGTTCACTTTGCTGCTATTGTGCAAATTTTGAGTGCATTGTAAAATTTTATGTTGATATGGAACATAAGTGTTTCTTGTTTTGTTTTTTCCACTCTATGAAACAAAGCTGCATCGTTTTTCCACCGTGGAAATGCATTGTAAAAGAACTTTTCTTTATGTGTTTGTGCATTTTTAATTCAAAGTTCACTGCTATGAAAGTGATGATCCGCAATTACATTAATTATGAGTGTTTCTTCTATCTGCTTGAGACGCACCAAATAGTTGCGCTTGTTACTAACAATAAATTTCAGCAATGAATTTGCTCTAATCGAGTATGCTAACAAAACGATGAATTCTACGGAGTTGAAATTTCGGCAAGTTCTGAACGAGTTCCAACCTCGAAGTATTCATAGGGAAGGAGGGGGACTTTCTAAAAGTGTAGACAGGTTCATTCGAAGCGGATTGTAGAGGGACGATCTTCAAGATGGTAAGGCCATCTTTATAGTAATAGTTTTCTGAATACCTCCAGAGTCTCAATCAATCAGTTAAGCAACTCCACCTTGACAGTAAGCACGTCGATTGTGAACGTAGATTGGTACTGGAATCGTTTGTAGTACCCACCAATCTGCTGCATATACATCCAATTTTCCCAAGCAATTGTTTGGTTCATTGCAAATCGTGAAACAAGCGCCTCTATGAACCATTCCACTGTAAAATATCACATAAAACCTTTGTTTTTATGCATTTTTAAGCAATGCGACAGAGTGTGTTGTTTAAATTTTCGTATACGTTTATCTCTATGGCCGATTCTCATAGTTTTGCAATTGCCTGCCTATGCATGATAATTTCGCCAATTCCAATTTCAACTTCCGAGCACTACAGGCAACTTTATCAGGACTAATAGCTATCTAAGCTTGGCAGAAATCTGTGTACTTTTTAGAACTGATCGAATTGCATTTTAATTCGTGTGTTGTGGTACCTGTCCAATATTCACTGATAGTAATCCTGTTGAGTAGGATCGCAAAAGCGCGTATCGTTCCAGCTCTTTAACACACACAGATCATTGATAAGCAAAATACTTAAATGAATACCACCTTTGGAATTCACATAACTCAGCTAAATTCATATCACTTCTATAGGAATTCAAGCGCCAGAGATTACTGTTATCTGTTCGCCTTTTCGCCCTACTACAGCATAAATCTGCGAAAATCAAATGTGCTCTGCTGACAGCAACGGAACCAGCAGTGATTAGGCTATAAGAGCATTCCAAGCGAACATAAGTCTAACATTCAATTAAAGTAAACGAAAATATTTCATCGGCTACAGTTTAAAGGAGCGATTACATAATGTGAATATCTACTTTATTTGTCAAAACTTTGCCATAATATATGGGTATTTGCCAATAAACATCTTTTTTTCCCATCTTTGAGATGAACGAAGAAGAAACTTTAATTAACGAGTTTGCCAGAAAAGCATTCTCATTATTTTGTGGAAACATTACTTATGAGTGGCAAGTATGCTTATGGAAAACTACTTAACTTTGAAGTTCTGTACTTGCATAAAATAGACCAGTGAATAGAGATAAAGTAGAAAAATAAAAAGATTTAAAGTTAGTGCGTTGAAGAGAAATATCGGTAAATTTGACGAAATTATGAAGTCTCATTTTTAATCGTTAAAATTTATTCCGCTTAAGATCTTAAAATCGTCCTAATTTTATTTCTAAACGAAATTTATTGTTTTGTATGGATTCATTGATTTCTTTACTCATATAATTATGCGTCGTTTATGTTTTTACACTATGCTCTTTATAAGAGAACAAAGAAATTAACTAACCTAACTTATCAACATTAGAAAATATAAATAACAAACCTCCTATGAAATTGCATACAGTATCGAGATCACCGCTATACACAATCATTCGCAAAGGATATCCACTGCTAACAATATGATCGAAAACAGGTGATGTATCACCATTTTGTTTCGTATAATTATTGCTCACTCCACCGCTATAAACAAAACATCGTTAATTAATGTTATTGTTTGTTATTCCCTCCAAAATGAACAAATTTTCTTTGATAACTTATCACTCACTTATCATATCTAAGTTTTTTAAAATATTACTTCTTAGACACTACATAAATAGTTGTCTGTTTGTTTGTTTACAAATATATCGAACTATCACTGCGAATGAATACAGCAATCACACCAAGAATTTCATCCATATGAGCTCATCCATATTTCATCCTCAACATATGTCACCAATTACTCTCTTTTTTGTCCTCACAGGGCGTGCTTATTATAGTACATTAATTTGTACTAACCAATTATATACCAAATATACCGCAGCAGCTATGATGTCGTGTATCATTCAGGTGTGTATTGCAAAGGTAATCTTCGCACCTACTAGAACCGGAAAGAGGGGCGGAGACCAGTGTCGTGCATTCTCCCTTATTTTCCAAATTGCTTTGTTTTATTTCGCATGTCTTGATCGAAATTACCGTTGAAGTGCGGTTCAAAATTACTGTCAGCGCATCACTTCTTGCATCAAATTTTTCAAACCCGTTAATTCGTACCTTGCGACAAGAAATTTGAGCGTTGGCATGTTCCTTGTGTGTATTCATGCGCATACTTACAGAGAAAAAAGTAGATTTTTGGATGAATAAAAGTGAGAGGCATATACTGACACATATAAAGATGTTGAAGGTGCTGTGAAGAACCTATTCTTTACTTTCGACAAATTATGGAATTTTGTTGTGAGAAGGTCTCTATGTTTCATTTAGGGTTCTAGAATGTCCTGAAAGTGGCACCTATTTCCACGTGACATGAAGCAAGCAAACCAGAGAATAAAATTGTTCAGCCCGACAACCGAAGAAATATGGTGCTTTGATAGGCCAGACAATAAGGTTAAAGCAATTGCCACACTACACGCATTCAAAACACAACGCATTAACAGATAGAGATTCTTAGTGATGCATGTTAAAGTACATGCGCATAAGCACGATCCCTCAGCGTGCGTTTCGCAATGCGAGCTTACGAAAACATGTTTAAATGAAAAGAAAATATGCGCTTTTTTGTTTTGTTTTGTTTGTTTGTTTTCTGATTATGCGTGATGCGATTACCTGCATTCGGAATATGGAGGTGCATCAGGAGAGATATGAAGAGCAGAACGAACGTCATCCCACTGGAGCCACTTCTCAGCACCTACCGAACTATAGCACTGGAACGCCCCTTGGCTGTCTGTTGAAGCAAAATTCATCTTCGTCTGCAATTCACCAAATATTTCATTATTTATAGCCGCAACCTTAGTGCATGCATGTGACCTTCGGGTAAATTTAAATTCATGGGCGATTACAAGTAGTTCTCATAGACTGAGATCGTGGTAACTGAAAGTATTGATAAAAAGATTGGTCCGGATCTAGCAATCAATACCACCTTATTTGGGAGATTTTTTCTGAAGGCAACCTCATAAAGTTGGTATATTCTTTAGTCAGCTGATTTGTTGTTGCTTGCAAACACTGTAGATGGAAATGCTAGTCCGTTTGACTAGGAAGTATGTAGATCGTGAATGGCTATACCCATTTCTTCAATTTTTTAAAAATTTTGCTATGCACTCATTTCAGCCAAAATTTATGTTTACCACTTACGGCCAAAACTACTAACATCAACTGAGAAGCTGTGAATGATCATCTTTTACATTGTAGAATTGAGATGGAGGTGTTAAAAGCACCACGATTACTGATATTTCAGTGACTCGTTCTGTTCCAGTAAACCTCACAAACTGAAGTGTGCCAAAGCTCTTTCAGTAACTGTCAGACCGCCAATATCGTCACTTTTAGCACCGACGGCCAATACACTTCAGCGGAAACGATATCGACATTGGCGGAGATTATGCATGCACTAAGGCCTTATTCAGAATGATATCCTTCTATAGCTTTCACTTCTTTTGAGTATTAGTTTACGGGTGAAACGAATCACTTTTTGAAGATTTCGGAAACTGTGCTTATATCTTATATCCTTTACCCATTTGTGGGTATGGAGAAAAGGATGAGGGAAGCAATGGAAAGAGGAAGGAGTTATCGTTTATAGAATATGACAAAATCATGTGATTATTTGGCTGTTATCAGTAACTTACTAACCAGTTGGTCAAGGAAACCAGGAGCGGCTCGGCGATCAATACGTTGTTTCAGTTCTCGTGCTGTGCTGGCAACCGCGGCTGCCTTTTCCAAGTAGCAATCTTGGAACATATTATATGGATCCTGACTGTAAAAAAACGGATACGAAATGAAATTTACAGAAATATCCTCCAAGAATTTCAATACAACGTTGTCAGACCTAAGAGAACTTAACAAATAGAGCAATATGGAACAATAAACGGACGATTCACACCTTCATTTACTGCGAATCATTCGCATATATTCAAAACTTTTTGCTTATGACTCTTCCGATTTTTATTGGACGATTCCTTTTAAGCTCTTCACTTAGCCGCCTGCTGACTTCAAGCCTCGTTTTTCAAAGGTTTTTTAATCCTTATTATTCTTTTTATGATTGCCGTTACTTCATAAAGAGCCATAAGAAAATAGTACTGCCGCTTCTTTCATTCCCTATTTTAGCAGAGCAAATTTGCTAATTTTTACGAGTGCGACGACTGGAATACACTTCACTGGAAATTTGAGCGAATAGCTAGCTAGCTGTACGCTATTTGCTTCTATAAATATTGGTGGTATACAGCAAAAAAAGTGATATGCAAATCATATGAACTGAAGATGGGATGCGAAATGAAGGTAAGTTTTTTGAGGAAATGGTGGAAAGAGTGATTCATAATTGGTTTTACGGCCATTTCATGCTTTCAAGGTTATTAAACTGGAAACATATGCATACTTTTTTCGAGTCAAATGCTAAAGTGATTTTTGGTGATATCACATGATTTTTTTATAGAATGTGATAGCGATAAAGGAACTCACACATCACTCATTGCCCAAAGTGCATTGCGACCGTACTCGGCCACTAATGTGCCACATTGCGATGAGTTGATTGGATGGGCATCACCGTAATGATCAAAACCGACCCACTCTGAGAAATCGCAATCGTGGAGAGGCTCATTCTTCGGACAACACTCGCTAAGAGAGTCCATTACACTAAAAATTACTGCCATTTGAAATATACAACTTTAAAACCTTCCATAAACAATTGATTAGATTTTTAGGTTTTTTTTTCTACCAAAAGAGCATGAAGCTTCCTCGTTAGTAGCGGCTTAATATTTATACTGGCGAACTGCTGCATACCACCTGGAACAATATGATCGCATCCGTACCATTCCTGTCGGAACGAGGTTGATAAAAGGTTCTAAATCCCATAAAGACCGGTTGTTAAAAATATCGCATTAAGAAATGAGGAAATGAATGAAAATAAATATAAATGAAACGGTGCTATGTATATCTTATTTGGAGCGTCAATAGATATTTAAGCTGTTATACTTGAAGGAGTCAGTATCAACTGGCGCAGATTACCTATCGTATAGTGGATGAGAATAAGAAATGCATAGAAGGGCTATTTCAAATTCACTTACTCTGTTCCATACAATCCACGATTGTAGAGCAAACTTATAGCCGAATTGAGTTGATATTTGTCAGCCATTTTGCCGTTGCCAATTGCTACTCCTGCTAGGTTCAAACCTGGCGCCTTTCCTGCCTAGAATTACGACCTGAATTGATTGTTACCTTTTTTGGCGAATGACAAAAGATAGGATGATACAAAACTAGAAGCATAGCGATATGGAGGACGTGGACAACGATAACTTTTCTCCGAGTATCCCAAAGCTCGCCATTGACTGACGCTTCATTGCTCTCTTCTTGAAAAATAGTAGTAAGTTACTCTTCCCAGATGGTTCATCTCGATTGTGCCTGACCACGAATCACGCATCGATAAGGCAGTACTTCTAAAGCCGAAAGCATTCTTCTACGAAAGTCTGATAGGCTGCTTAGAAACGGCTGGTAATAACCAACACGGGTACTCATAACGCATAAGAAGTAGTAAGAGTAACAATAAATCACAACCACGCAACAGTTGAGGCAATAGATTAGCAATATTAGGTAGCAGTACAACAGTGGATGAGTATACATCAGAATAGTAAAAACTGGTTAATCAGTATTGCAGTAGTTACTCAATGAAAAGTGCTATTAATGGGGAATATTACCACAGCATCGGTAATTAGTATTGTGCGTATGAATATGTGAAAGTTATTGTAGTGTGAGGTAGTATCAGATGATGTAGGGATGAGTAGAATTGCTTGTGTTAGCATTGAACAACACAAAAGGCAGTACTACTGAAATATGCGCACAGTAATATCTATACCCACCGACATCGTTATTGGTATCGGGTAAATTAAATATTACTAGAGTGGAAAAAGAAATTCCAGCACCTACTATCATTGTGAGTAGTAATAATTCGAACTAGTATTAATTAAAGGTTGCTGGCCACATATTCAAGTAGAAATATCCCGGGATCACAAATAGAGGTGGCGGCAAACGCAAATTTTAGAAACTTCTTTGATTTTCTCTAAACCGCAACCTTATCAGAGCTTCTGCTTAGCAGCGCACATCAACGTGCTTTCATTTCTAACCTATGAGTCGCTATCTGCACAATCTCAATTCGAATGGGACGGGACAGTGAATTCATCAACGAACCGGCGATATTATTATGCTATACACTTTGAAGGAAGGAATGGTAACAAAAAATGTGATCCATCTATCGATATTTCTTAATCGATACCTTATTTAAGAATTCGAATAGCAGAGCTTTCCAGATACGACATGCTCATTCTTCATTTGGATTATCATCGATCAAGTAATATCCACAATATTTGCCTCAGAAATACAATTTTTTCGATCAGAACCTCAGCAGTAATGAATATCACAACTCTACTGGTGGGATACCCATTTATAAGCGCACTCATTGGTGATGTGGGACCATAATTTAATGCAATAAAAAATTTTCAGAGATTATTTAGTGGTTATAGAGTTAATGCCCAGCCTTTTCTC
Organism: Baylisascaris schroederi; assembly: GCA_006503575.1. Taxonomy (NCBI): domain Eukaryota; kingdom Metazoa; phylum Nematoda; class Chromadorea; order Rhabditida; family Ascarididae; genus Baylisascaris; species Baylisascaris schroederi. Next base: position 26,179 of record QEWY01004161.1, on the reverse strand, counting down.
CTGATCCGTCTGCGTGTCAGTTTATTTCTTACTGTGCTGCCCTTTCCTCTGTTTATACTTGGCTTAACGTTCAAGTTGTTGCTCGCTCATACTCACTTTCTCTGCCATGAGCTCAAAACACTTTAAGTCGTCCAAAAACATACCTCACATGAGTGCTCTTAATGGTGAAAATTGCTCTGCAATAAATCAAATCATGCCTGAATCATGTCGATCATGAGTGAGACCAACGTTGGAATATAAACACCAGCATATGATTCTCCAGCCACATAAAATGGGCGATTATGGTACTCGGGATATGCGGATAAAAAGTCCATTATAGCAAGAAAATTGTCTCGTGCTGTCTAAATTAAACTCATCTCTGAAGAATCAATTACATTCGAAAATATACCGATGGCTTATGTGGGCAAAAGTAATGGATGAAATTGTGGGAATGTAACTTGTTCGGGAAGAAAGGATGAAAGCGAATAAGACGTCCAGTTGTAAAAAAAAATTATTGTTTTTCTAAAGAATAGCACTTATCTTCGCTAATCGTGAAAATTAAGCCTAATACTCTTTTAAAAGTATAAAAAATTTATATTGCTTCTCAAAATTGTTACTGTCCGATCAAATGCACCACTAAATTATCATACGAAGAACTCAATGGTTAGCGTAACAAAGCTCTATGAAGTAATCGTTCGATTTCAAATTTCCATACTTTGCTACTTCTTGCTTTCATAAGTGATCATATACTTATTAAATGACTGCAAAAAAAGCATTCTCGTTACTTAATAACTCAAAAGGGTGCTCTAGTTAGGTCTAGTTGGAAAAAAAGAAGAGGAAAACCTCTTCGTCGCTGAAAGTTGTGTCGCTATTTTCCGACATATTCTGATAGGAATATCCAACTTGTCGTGGTGATTCAAGAAATAGCACATTGGCCATCTATAATATGATTTTTATTGATCGATCATGCTCAAATTAATTTGATCAAACATTACACAAAAACAGTGAATATAGTTTTAAGTGAAAGTCGAGTGATTAACTTCGATATTTCACATCCGCCGAGCACCTAATTAGATTTAAAGCGTTTAGAGGATAACGAGAAAGCAATAAGCGATAACGAAAAACTCATCAATAATCCATGGCCACAAAATATTCGTAATTTCCATTAACTGATAACTTCATTAATTAACCTTTAGCTTTGTGCCCTCTCAGCTATCTTTAGCAATGTTTCCGATAGTTAATGCTACTTTGAATCGTTTTGCAAAAAAAAAAAATTCTACGTAGATCAACTCAGTTATCGTTAACTCGCATTTCATAAATCATCTCATCGACAGGCACACGTTTAAGCATTCTATGTCGAAAAAGAACTCTTGACTTTTTAGTGCAAATATTTTGAAGAAAAACTAAGCTGACTCGGTTCCATGAGTAGATATTTTCTGTGAGAGTTCGGCCGTCTGGATTTGGCCAAAATGGGCCCAATTCGGTCAGAAGTCCCAACAACGAGCTGCAACCTGGTCCTCCATTCAACCACAAAACCAACGGGTCACTCGATGGATTACTCTGTGACTCTGTGAGCCTAAAATATGAATTTCCTTATTGAAGCAAAAAATGAAATATATAGGAAATTAGCATCTGACTCGCATAAGACCCTATTCTTTTCTCATTCTATGTGCAACTGAAAAACCCCTCAAATGGCCGAATATCACGAAAACGTATCCACTATAAACAAATGCTGTATATATCACTGATGACAGATCACTTTTTTCTTTTGTATGAACAAAATGTTGCCCATATTTTCACATTATTTTACCATCGCATTATTTACAGGTTGTTTTTGATTTTCAGCGAATGTATTGCTTTTATATAGTGCAAACTCGTTGTTTTGGCTCGTTATGTATAAGTCTAGAAGCGATCACACCAATAATAGAGATAGCATAGAATTGACCATACCAATAGTGGAGATAATTTCCTTTCGATGGATTCAAATATCCCGAGTAATGTTTGAAATTCAAATTATAGGTGATTCCTGGTAAACTCCAAACACGATCGGCATCTTTTCGACTCCCTAAAGTGATCATAAAAACTAATTATATGCAATACATTTGGATGCATTCTCAGAGTACTACTTCACATAAAATTATTTAAATTACTACAGAAAAAAAAACGCATACAAAAGCACGAAATCGATTGTTAAAAAATGGATAATTGCTGAGAAATATCGGAATATATAAATCCTCTCCAAACGTTTTCTCTTTTCTTCGAATTTAACAACAATTATTAGTAAAAATCCAAATTAAATGTCATATGCTTCGATAAATTTCGTCTGTTTTGCACTTCATTTTATTGTTGATGATTAGAAAAGATATGCATATAGAATTATAAAAAAAGTTATTCCTGGAATGGCGTTTCTTCTTAATCACTCTCAAATCTGGATGGCATTTGAGGATACAGCTCAATTTCACTTTCAATTCCAATACAGTTTCTTCATCTTTCGATCGCAAAAAAACTTCAACAATATCGGCACAATGCAAAATATGATCATTTGCTATAATATTCTATAGCGTATCAACAACTTACACTGTGGTGGTTGAGCTGGTTGATACTGTAAAAGCAGTGGTTTCTTTGCTAGATCGAGACCAGTCAGACTACTGTAGGGTTTATTTTGTAGGAAATTGTCGATCATTTGCAATGATGGTCCTCCACGATCGAGAGGTACAAAATGACCAGCACCCTGTAAATTTGCAATACTGACCGATTTCCAATTCACATAGAGAACTAATCACTTTATACAAGGATCTACAGTATATAATACATCTCTATGCTTGTTATATAAGCAGCTCACCTTTATAGTAACGAAATCAAGCGCAATTTTTCCATCAGCGCTTTTATATCGTTGTTCATAACCAGCAAGGGCAGGTGCAAATTCCTCACTCTCAGCGAAGTCCCATTGTGTCCAAGTACTCTTTGTGAAATTGTTTTTGGTAGTCAACTCGTCGACGAACCATTCATTACCAAGGAAATTGCATACTGTATCCAAATCACCACTGTAGATGAGAATTCGTAAAGGAAGACCTATAAAATATTCACATCAAATAATGAATATTAACAAATTTAGTCAATGGTTGCATTTTTATATGACAATACTGAAAGCAATAACGATGAGTCTCAGAAGTGGTGAGCTATAATTTGAGGTAGTCTAATTTCATTCGATTAAACACCCCTAATTGGCGTTTCTCATTGATCGAAAACACATGCAACTATAAGACAAAGCGCACGACAGTCAATGACATACAGCACGACAGATAGCATGATGGAAATTCATCCCTATAAACTCAACAAGTCAAACATAAAATAATTACAATTAAAGCATTAAAATATAGTGGAACTTCGAGTTCGTTTTCATTCGAAATATAGATGAAAGCTTCTAGGCAAAATGAGACAACTGCAGAATCGTTCATTCTAATCACATATTTGAAGTGTTCTGCTTCATTTCAACTGTGTCAAACGTATAAAACACTTCACTCATCTCCTTCCCATTCAAAAATCAACCAAATAACAAATGAATAGCGAGCGTTATGCATAGTGATTTTGCTTACCAGAACGGAACATTTCCTCAAAAATAGGTGCCGTATCGAAAGTTTGCCAGGTATAATACATATTAACCATCATACTGAAAAGTACGACTTTATTAGCGTTGAGAATGAGTTTTAAGCGGTTCTCTGTTGAAGTGGTTTCATTCAAAGCTTATACGTTATGTACTGAAGATGAGGTGACTGGAAACTTGGCTTTAAGAGCTGAAGCAATGTTGACGCTTACCGATATGACCTACTGATTGAAGGCCTTATTTCACTCATTTTTATGCACATTTTCACAGCGTTTTATAGAGATGCACCTTGTGTATGTTTATGTATGCCTATCTTTCTGCCTATCTGTTCACCCAGTTTCAACTCGAAAAGCAATGAATCAAGGGTCATGAAATTTAGAACGAGATCCTAAATCAGCTATTCACAGTAGTTATTCAGTTAAACGAAACGATGAATCGTTTCAACTTTGGCACGTTTTTCTCTTTGTTTCAAAACTGGTAATTCAAAATCGAGATTTCACATTCCACAATAATTTCACATTGCCCACCGAATTACATATAATAATGATAAGAAACCATAATTACATATAATAAAAGAATAACTTCAATTCAACTCGACCTATTGAACGAGAAATGTTTATGCTGCTTATGAGGGAAGTTAAATCAATCAGTCGGACGAATGCTTTACTGCATATTTAAATCCCCCTCTAAATTAAGGGAAACTTGAACTTTTAACTTATTTATTCCACCAGTGTTAATAAATTTTTTAGGCAGAAATTTCGACTCGTTTTCAAACGATAAATATGATGCACTTATGGCAACATAGTTCTTTTCATGAAAATAAACAAATTAAAATATTGATGAAAGAAACAAATTAGTATACCTGCAGGCGGTCCAGTATGGAATATTTGAAGGAATATGGAGTGCTGTGCGAACCTCGCGCAAATTCAGATAGTTTTCTGTTGCTGCATCCATCCAACAGGGGAATGCTCGTTGTGCATCCGTCGAGGCCATATTCACTTTCGACTGCATTTATCAAAACATCTCTAGCTTATTTAAATACCACAAAAAAACACTCAATATGCAAATGAGATAATTCATAGCGGAATGCACAATAGTATATCCCCTAATATTACACAACTATGACGATATGCGATGGGATATTACAGATGACGTATTGAATGCAAATACAGATATCACCGAAGCAGACGTTTCGTTTGACATTCCAACCTATTCAGCCATCTTTTAGAGTGCGAACGCGCAGATAGATGTCGATATTAGTGATGTTTATAATATTGATAATGACGTAATATACGGCGCATAATTCGAATGCTAGGGGATTTATATATTCATATCGATAAAACGCTCGATGAACTAAATGTTAAATCATTTTTTACATCAGTCGAAATTATTTCAAAAGTGAAAAGGAAATAAAATTTTATAGTTACGCAATTTATTTACAAAATTTCAGTGGAAATATTGTTAAGCATTGCATAAATTTCAACGCTTTAGGTCAAATTGTATTGATGCGAATGCGTCGATGTGATTTTATGTCCGGCTATTTCAACTCGGGAATCACTAAAGTAGAAACAACGAAGGATAGATATATACGTAAACGAACCGAAGGATTGCTTTCTCTATTTAATCTTTATTTGCAAATACCATCTCATAGCGTAACTTTGGCCGTTTTACCTCCGCATTTCGATTCAAGTGGATTCAAGAGGCGAAAATTCTTCGATTATTTTCTTGAGGTCGATAAATTTTGCTTAAGAAATGGGAATTGCTTTGCTGCAAATAATAGATTTAAGAATAATAACTGCACTCATTTTAATGGAAATTATTGCCTCGAAATTTATTTTCTCCTATGAGTGAATGAATGCTTTGATGCCATTTTTGCTATATCCTCGTAATCGTGCATAAATAATCTCATTGAATGGCTCTCAATGCGTTGCATATGTAACTAAAAGTTTTAAAATTTCCATAAAGTCCACTTCTTAGAATTTGCACTATTTTTAGTTCCATCTCATTAATCGACTCTAATCTATTTTAATATTTTATCGAGATGTCGTAAAAATATCTTTGTCACAAGTTCCGCTAACAACCATCAATATCAATCGCCCTGACTCAACGAGTACAGTAAACATGCGTGCTGTATATTTTTACAGTACTTGCAATGTCATCGCCCCTCCAAGAATTTCGTTATTCGCGATCCCCCCTCCCACTCAAGCATCACTCTCCCCCTTAGAACATTAACTTCGATAAATTTTTAGATGCTTACCCCTTGATCGAAGAATGGATTCTTCCCATCAGATATGATTGCTTTTTGAGATCGTCGCTTTCTGAAATCCGTTTGACGCATTGCTCTAACGCTTGCCGTTTTTACTGTATCCATATAGCAATCCTGATAGGTGTTATATACATCGTTACTGCAAAAGAAAGGGACGTCTGTTAGGAAATTTGGTGAATAAATTTATGAATATTTGCGATTAATGGGAACCGCAATAAAAGTGATAAGAAATCGAAGTGAGGAAATTCCGCATTTGAGTATTTATTCCTCATTGATACCCTAAGAAAAATTATCCAGAAAAAAATTACCCAGAAAAAAATTATCCAGAAAAAGTCATGTGAAGTTAGAGGTTTAAAATTGCACTCATTATTTGTTTAGAAATTTAAATTTCAAACCATAAGAAATAAATTAACGGTTGTTAATGTTCATCCATTATCATGCGATTATATTAATTTCATCATCGTATTTTATTCGCATATAAGCAGTCATTAAAAATGATAACATTTGACACCATAAAAATCCCTTCATGACGACTATCAGCCAATTGCTCGGTTATTAATAGTCTTTATTTGCTAGCAAATGAATAGACCATTCAATGCGATATTTGCTTTACATCTATGTAAATACAATGGTTTTTTTTCTTTCAATTACTATTGTTAAGCGTTACCTATCTTATCGCATATTTAATGTATGGAAAATGTTCTTGATATTCAATCCTTTCATTTAGTAATTTTTTTTTGCTCTTAAATTCTTCAGGAACAAATAGTTGATCGGCGTTTTTATTTTTATTTATTTTTTGTTTTTTATTTCTTTTTTATTAAAGAAAAAAAAACGCAACAAATTCATGTTAACGAAGCATCTGTTTGCAAAACGCACAAAATATCGATCATACTTTATCTAGCTATCAAATAGAGCCTTTTGAGTATTTCACTTAATGAATTATCAGAAATATACTGTAGCAAAATTGGTATTTGACATACAATTTCTATTTTCTGCAACTCTTATTCAAATTTACCCATCGGAAGATGGTGAACTACTGAATGATAATGCTCCCTTTAATAAACCAATAAGTCTTTATTTAATACTAATAAGCCAATAAATGGTACTAATAAGCCAATAAAATTAAATAATTCAATTCAGTTATTTGAAGCAAAAATATTAAACTACAATAAACGATAAAATTTCTTACGTTGTATACCAAACGCGATTATAGGACATTTGTTTTACGAGTTTTGCGCAAATCGTTTGTGTTGAATCAGAGAAAGTCTTTTCGACCACTATCCCACCTCTTGCCTTGATTTCAATATATTGTGAAAAATTACAGTAGCCGAGTGGTTTGAATGTAGTACCAGATGCATTGCAACATTTCTGTAGTGAGTCGAATTCCCTAAATAGAAATGAAGTTATCGCTGTAATATTCACTATTTTATGCTATTGTATATTTCGAAAATTTTTTCAAGATTACTATACTCTTAGATGATCGTGCTTACAGTACATATTAGTCGTCCACGTTTCCTTTTTTATAGGTTTTAAAACTTGAAACGTTTGAGATAATCAATAATTTGAGTTGCTCACATTACGTGTGCTCTCATAGAACCACTCTTTCATCTCTGAAATAAGCAATAAAATTCATACTGCATTGAATTCAGTTATGCTTTTCTACAAGAGATTCGTTTCTCTCCTGTAGACATCATAATGTGAAATAAACGTTGCGTTAACATTTAGAGATTAAATTAAAAGAACGTACTCTTTGTCATAGATACCACGATAGTATAGAAGGCCAATCACCGAGTTGATCTGCTTCCAGTAGTCAATAAGGCCATTTCCCACTGCGAATCCTTGGAAATTTACATTTGGTAATTCTTTATTCTGAAAATTGTGTTCTGAATTATTTGATAGATCGTTTTGCGATGTTTATGAATGAAAATAACAACAAGTTGAAATTTTCACTTGAATTGCAATTGTTATGCTGTTATTAAAGAAATGCATTATTATTTACGAATATTTTCCGCACCTTCGTTCTCCCCACTAGTTCAAAGACAAGTAAATTATTTAGCCTACTACCTCTCAAAGCGTTTATCATAAACGAATGAAAAAAGCTTACAATGATGCGTCTAACGATTTCCCTCGAAAGCGTCGGAACATAGATACCAGCATAAGATTCGCCAGTAACAAAGAACGGTCTATTGTAATATTCGGGGAAACGTTCAAAAAACTCTTTCACAGCATCGGCATTGTCAATAGCTGTCTAAAATCCGAATCATTCACTAATATTTTTATGAAACGTTCATTATGACTGATTGCTTGGTAACTGTCGCCTCATATATGCTAAAAACTTAAAATGAACGAGAAATGTGAATGACGTCATTTTTTTATTTTATACGAGATGAAACTAATAAAATGAATATGAAAAACGAAAAACGAAATATAAAATGAAAACCGAAGGAATATCCTTTCAGAATGAAGAAACTAGAATTTTTGAATAGAAACATTTGAGAATTTTTGAATGGAATCATTTGTTATCGTTGGTTTGCAATTTGTTACAAAGTGGGAATTCTTTAATTAAAAGCCATAAAAATTTGCATTCTTTGAATGCTGTGAGCGATAAAACATTTAGAAAGCGATCTTTAGAAATTGAGAGATATATAAACATCAAAAGGACGACACATCGACGGAAATGCTATAAAGTGCCATGAGAACTGAAACTTTTGATGTGGATAAGTATAAGACTACGTTTTAACGAGCACTTCAACATTAAGGCAGTTATGTATTTGAAGGGTTCCTTCATAAGTTTATCATTTGCAGCTTCATTGAAACCATTGAATTTTGAAGATTTCAGTCGACTGAAATGCATCACAATTCAAAAACGATAATCACCTCTATTTCCGATGTTTGTAGCATGCAGAATGGGGTGGAATATTTTCGTATCATATATGTATATATATATACCTTTTCATCGTTATACTCTCGATCAACTGGATTCGCATCGCTGTATGAATATCCGACACCATGTGGAGATGTCAAAAACAGAACGTTTGCGCCCTAGAAAGTAATCAACACCATATTTACTAAGGAAGAAAACAGAGAAATGAAAACAGTAATGTAACAAGCAGAGACATGAAAATAGCATAACATTCGAGGAATTCATGATCGCCATAAGTCAACGAGAAATAAAAGTCAGCTTTTCAACAAGAGAGAAAAGTCATCGCTGTAGAAATTAAAACCTTTTTGTGAAATAACAGCACGAGTTCATGAGGTTATGAAGTAGCCTAAGTGTAAGGACTCGATCTTCTCATCGGGACACCGCTTCCTTGTTGATCACACTGATAAAACCAAACATGTGTACTAGTCGAACGTGGCCTCACCTTGGCCCAAGAACAGCGCACAAACGAACCGACGAGCGATGAACAAACGAAGGAACAATTCCAAACGAACGAAGAAACACACTGAACTAGATTGGATGCCCTACTCATAGTATCAAAGCGACATTTACAAGAGCAATTCATAGTGCACACTGTTCTACGGACATAGTCAAAGTGCTCTATAGTCACAGTCAAGCTGCTCTACCATCATAATCGAGTTGTTCTACGATCAAAATCGTTACATATTGCAAAATACAAAAACGAAAAGATGACTGTAAATATTAGTGAACCGTTTCAGAACTCCCGGTGGAACTTCGGCCTGTCCTACCGATGGATTGTTAAAAAAGCTGTCCAGGAATTTCTGTTTGCTAAGAGTACATGATTTTTATTGGCAAATGATAGAGAGTTCACCGCTGAAACAAAAAAAAAATGATTTTTCATGCATTTCTAAAATGAAAAATGGTGAACTTGTAGTTTTGTAGCTGTAGCTCGAATTGCCCCAAACAGTTTCATAGTTCACTGAAATCAGTATGTTAATGTGCCTATGTGTATATATGCGTGCATTCGTAGATAAGCGTTAAATTGGTAGCATTGCTGAGAATGTCTTATACACAATAGTTTCCATATTCAGCCATCAAAGCAACTCTACAGTTAGCCAACCAAAACGTGATAATTGCGTTGCATGTTTTCATTGGGTCAAAATGCTCAATCGAATTCACCTTTCTACCAATAAGACAGATGAGCGAGAAAAAAAAAAGCATTCTAACGTTTGACTGTTGCCATTGTTAACATCGTTCGGTTTTGGCGCGTCTCCAGTGATATAAATTTAAATCTCCATGCCGAATCGAACGTTTTTCCATGCAATTGTAAAGCGACCTATAGCTTGTCAGGCTCATATAAATTGTGTCAGTTGTTGCACGTCCAGTTTTTTGCAAAAGACGAAGAATTCTTAAGCAATATTAATTGATGATTATATATGGCCGATACTAACCTTATTCCATGAGAAGACATTCTCGAAGAGCGTTTTCCCATTTGGATTGACTCTGAAGGGGCCGAGTTCGGTGAAAAATCCACTAAGTGAACTACAGCCAGGACCACCATTCAACCAGAGGATAAGTGGATCATTCTGCGGGTCTCGCTGCGATTCGACTAACCTGTAAGATCTATGCTATTCAGTAAATGTGATCATATGGATATTTCCATAATTGATTTAGCTGCTTTTTTGGAGTATTCATTGGTGGCGATTGAACTTCCGCTAAATTTTTACTTGTGAGTTGTTTTTTTTTTCTCTTTTTTGGCGCAGAAACCATTTAAAACATCTGATGATTAATATTCTTAAAAGATGAAGAAACTGTCTAAACCGAAGCATCAACTTACTTCAAACTGATGCCACTTTACTATCATGCATGCTTTTAACGTTATTCCAAGACACCTTCGTTACTGAAATGTCAACTTGCCTTATAGGAAGAATTTGTTGGCTACGAAACGATTTAAATTGTTCTTTAAGTTTTGATAAAACTGAAAACTCAATTCATATTTATTTCCTCGTTAGAGTCAAAATTTTCGATGAATTTTGAGGCCAATGTTCGTGCTGATTGTGCTGAAAACCTCAACTGGGCTCTTAATGTTGCCACTTTTAGTGAACTTTAGTTACCATAATCTACCCTATATTTCCGATTTTTAACACTAATATTAAAGTTCCTAAATGAAAATTCAATATTATTAATTATTACTACATTTGTATCACAATTACATTCGGTAAATATAGTTCTTACATATGTGGAATGTTATCTTTCCATAGTTCGATCGGAAAGTGCATATCAAACATTATCTATCACCACCAAATTGTTTGCCTCGATTTTGCGTTCCATACAGCAACATGATGCAATTCCTTTATCAGTTTCTGTTAATTAAACAATTCACTAATGCATTAAAAGTGACGCAACCGCTTATCTGCCAGTTGGTTGGCAATATTGCTTGTCTACTAGCGGTATTTTATAGTGGCTAGTGAAGTAAAAACTATGTGGAAAATTTTTCACCTATTGCAAATAGATATCAGAATGATTCGAGGTTAAAGAGACTACAAGAAACGTCAATAAAATAGCGTTCTATAGCCACTCATTTAGTAATTTCCTTCGAGAGCAGTATTATTTATCAAAAATTTTAATTCACTTCTTAAAGAACATATAATTTTATTAAATGATGTATAATCTGATTCAAAATCTCTAATGCAATGATATATCCATAACGCTAACCAAAAATGATCGTAATTCACGTTAAGTAATATGAGCAACGATAAGTCGTATTATCTTCTGATGATATCTAATCATAATAAATAAATTGCGACCATTTATCTCAAAAACATTTGACAATCTAAAATCCATGTAAACCATGCTGATTTCGAAACTCTACTGATATTGTACAATAGTAATAATACCTTAAATTAAACAATATTATTGATTAGTAGATAATGCGGCATTTACAATGTACAACACACTAGAATAAACTATTAAATGTTCATGAATGCAATTTGAAATTGATGTGAATTGAGGCAGTTGAAAGAATGAATATAAAACAGCTATTTTCAGTTCCTCACAGTTCATAATGAATCTCAATGAGCCGTTCTGTGATCGTAAACGAAATCAGCACATTAGAATTTTCATCACCATAAGCACCTAATTTTTATTTTTCATAAGACATTCAAATGTCTGAAAATTATTCCTAACTATTGCTGATATAAAGACACTTCGAAGCTTGATAATTTCATCGATAAGAACTACTAAAGGATATTCGCTATTCGGTGTTTTACATCGTTTCGTATAGCAGAAAGTCATTGAGCTGATTTGTTTCGTCATCAGAAAAACAGGTAATTCGACAGAAGACAATTACATCAATGGTCTGATCTTGCANATGATTGGAAAATTTTCAGCTGAATTGTTGAAAAAGATTTATAGATGTGACCACAGTTGACACGGTTTGCTAGCATCAACCTTTCGAGAAAAATAGTCGCAAAAAGGGTTGCAAATAGATGAAAATAATGTTTCCGATTTCAGTGAACACATTGGAGGTGGATAAAGAAGTAAGGTCAAGTTTTTCGAAAGTATTTTTTCGTCGTCAACTCGACGCTCGCAGTCTTCTTGCGGTGAAACTTTAAAGTGATCTGAACATAAATATCAAGAGGGGGACTCAACTATAAATGAAGATCGACCTCTTGTCTAAAAGCAGTCCCAGCACCTTTGACCCCATGAAAGAAGCAAGAGGGTTCAGAAATAAAAAAAAAGAGCAATATGCAACAATATATCGTTAAATGAAAGATGAGCTCGACCTCTGCTGCAAGTTGAACTGCCGCCTTTCGCCTGAGCTAATTTTTGCGGTTGCACTTCCTCGAATGGTCACGATTGCGATGCCATTGCAGTTACCCCTGAATAATACCCAGAGGTATTTGAATGCGTAAATAACTCCCTCTCAATCATAATGCTCATGCAGACTCGGGCCTTCCAAAACATTGAAGTCCAAAACTTGGACCGAAATATTTGGATCATCTTGTATGTGCAGTATGTAATGAATCATGTCATTAAGCCACAACACTTGCAAATTTCGCAACTTTTTGTGGAGGATATGCAACGAAAATGTGAGTTACAAACAACACTGTAACATATCAACGAAAATGGCATAATTTTTCTAACTTTTTTGGTGAAGAGTGAAAAAGTTCATCTAATCAAGGTGAAACCCATCATCATATTCTTCTTATTTAAGGAAAAACATATAATTCAGTAATTTTTTAAAGATTCTTCCAATGGATAATTGTGGAGACTCTTTTTCATTTTCTTATGTCTTCACTTACCTGGATTGAACTTCGAATGGAAGACAAATACGACTCCCAGCGAATGATGTTATCATTGCACTAACAGTTAATGCAAACTGACGCCGAATAATCGCTTCCAATCGCATAGTATTACGGCATTAGCGTAACGCAATGTTCCTAAACGTTCCTAAACGCCTTTACTGTGAGAGGCAATATTTCTATGCTGTTCTAGTAAATTTCACCCATGGTAGTGAGGTGCACCTTAATGTTGTGAAGGCAAAATTGTGGGCGTTGAAGTGGGGCAACTTCAAAGCTTGCTCGAACGGTTGCCATGTGCGCAATTATGTATTCATGCTTTAAATGGGTTGATTGCCTGAATAAATCGTCCACTATGGGAGTTGTTCTTCTCACTCGATTGAAAGTGGAAGTGGCAAGTTCTAAATACACTTATTTCCTTGCAGCCGTTTATAACTCTTTTCAAGACTAATGAAACAACTTGAAACTTGATAGGAGGTGATCTACAATGTAGATTATATCCACCAAAATTGGTTATTCTAGCTTGAGTGGTTCCTGAGTGGAGTCAGGTAAGGAGACACACACTTTCAATATATCAGAATACCATACTTCCTGTATGCAAATTTGCAAGATAGGGAAACAGAATGAATGAATATATTTGTTGAAAACATCCACCATTAAACTGGTATAATTAAATACGACAATGGTGCTATAAAACTGTTGGAAACAATAAAGAAATCCCCTCAATATTTCATTATCGATCAGAAAATAATAGACTAATACAAAAGCAATATAATATCTTATGACCGCTATAATTGCTGAACCATATAAATTTTATGGTTTCTATATCATAGTACATCATACGACCCTTGAAATTTATTCTAAGCAATGCACATTCCCATACTATACCCCTCTTGCATATCAGCGGATGCACCACTCTGGTAACCCCATATCGCCCCATTATATTCTTCTAATAAAAAACTTCGGCTGCCTTATAAAGTCGTACCCATTGATAGCGCAATAAAGCTGCAATATTCGAAAGCTGTTAATCGAAACAACTAAAAAGAAAGTAAATATAGACCACCTACAATCAATATTTGACAGAAATGATTAATAGTAACGATGATATAAATATTTCCTCATAAAAATACTTGTTCTTTTCTTACAATTTGAGAGCTATATCCAAAAATCAGATTTCAAAAGGAAAAAAATTTGGCAAACCCAAACTTAGGAATTTCCATTTCTAAAATTTTCCACATTTATAATCTAGCAGCTCTTGATGCCTAATTCAGGAAATTCATCTCTTTCATTTGAGAACAAGATTACACGTGTTATATTGTTGTTTTTTTTCAATATCGACTGACCAACAAAACGAATATTTGTGTATAAGTATCACCGAAAGAGGCAAATAAAGAAAATCAAAGGCACTGCATAGAATAAAACGGCACAACAATAACTAGTTATAGATCACCGGTAACCTTTCATACTCTTACAGAAACATGAAATAACCAATATATGCAGTAAACCAAAAAAAGAGAGGTTCAATTAACGACGAACCATGGATATGCTCCTTCATTACACAGACAGCATATAAAAACAAAATAGTGCTGAATTACTCTCAGAGAAGAAATAAAGAAAACAATCAATTCAACCAAAGCGATAAATAAAATACACCTGAGTTGTCATCGAAATGTAGTATAATTTTAATATTACCTTACCAAATAGTCCAATATGAAAATACCATAAGAAAAATACCATAATGGGTTGTTGAATAATGTTGAAAGTGCAAAAAAGATAATAAGCAATGACATCTTGCAGGTTAAACTTTGCCTCATAACAATGGAAATGATAGGGAAATATTCGAGAACTGAACTAATACACTACACTGAGCACTGAGCATAGAGAAGAACCCATTCGAGAATAAATACCCATAGTTTTCAATCGACGCCCTTCAAAAATCTTTATAATCACTTCGAATATGAAATGATATGAGTGTGATTCTTGATGCAGCCAAAACGACAAGAATAATATGGTTCTTGATGATGTTGAAGTCGACGATTCGCTTCCCAGGTTATACAACTTGACAATCACTTTTAATTGTTGAAATATGATTAAAGCAAAAATGAGCATTTTAAGCATAAAAAAATTAGCGAGCGATAGAACCTTTCTTCTTTCTCGCATGACTACCAAGTTCGCAACGTTATTTACCTCACATCCCAACTATCCCCCTCCCCTCTTCTTCAAACAAAAGCCAAAGTCCTAGAAAGGACCGAAACTTCATGCATTTCATCAATAGCAGAAAAGACAGCTTGCCTAATCCGGAAAAGCTCTTTCTTAAAGGCAACGCTTGAGGAACCAGGAAGCACAATTCGAGAAGGCATTGTCGGAGCCATTAAGAGCTCAAGCTTCAGGCACTTTGACCGTCTGTTGACTGCACTGTCCGTTTCGAGACTGTGTCGCTCATCTGATCTTGAAACGATTGTTTCGTCAATCGTATATAGTCGATGGAAGATACCGTAAACATCGAAATCCACTTCTCGAGAGCTTTAAAGTTTTCGGCGGCCATTGTGAAGTTTCGACCAGTCCTGCAAACAATAACACTAGCTCATGACCAATGAATCTGAAGTACTGCTTTATCCTTCCCGCCAGAACAAATTTTCCTTCACATCCAATGGTTGCAAATGAGCTATTTCCACACTCTTATCGCTATATATCCTTACCCATACCCTTTTAGGCGGATCCCCACTATCTTGGGCAGCTCTGATGCAGCACTAACAATGCTATCCCGACCGACTCATATGATTTGCGATTGAACAATGCTATCAGGTAGCATAATTCAACTGCATGTGTACACCCTATTTGCCTGAACAAAAGCCCAGATATTGAAGAGTTGCTTGAGTTCTTCCTTCTCCTCTAACAACTAGTTCACTTCTCGTTCAGACAGGTATTTTTCAATGTTGGAAAATTCACGTGCAGCATGGTACTGCATGAAAGCATAACGCCAGTCGAATGAGCACATGAAATATAAATCGATTCGAAAACAGTTCTGCAACTATTTGCGACTCTCCAATATAGAACTCTTATTCATTGGAGTATTATTGAAGAGTATGGATTGAAGAATACGCCATATCAAGGATGCATGTATACGTCCCTTATTTGCTCTTTCAAGAAATAACGCAACATTCAGAAATTCTGGAGTGGGATAATTACTACTGATGAAACATCAACGAGGTTGGCAAATGTGCTAGAAAGGTTGCCATGAGGGAAATATTCCTGTGATCTGGACAACCGAATCCATCATTAGTGCCGATCCTATAACAATAGATCCAATAGTTCCTCTCGAAACTTCTACAATTCGACAGTATTTAATTTCACTTGAAGCAAACCACATTTTAATATATTTGTGGATGTCATTATGTAAGCTTGCACATACCTACCCTTCAAGCATCCAAGTCGTTTCTACAACGAAAACCATTTTAGAAAGGTTGTTACGAAAAGAATATCACCCTCAAACTATTACAGTTTATAAACAAACTCGTCGATCAGGACGGCATTAGATCGAATAAAATAAGCAAATTCATTAAAATACTAATGAAAGATCTCTCAAGGATAAAAAAAATATATTCACAACATCCCATCGCATCAGCGCCCCTTCCGGCTCGATTTTAGGATCTTTTGGTTTAAGCGAAATGAAAGCGGAAGTGGGTGCTTTGAAGATGCGCCACAAGCTTTAACAAGTTTACTCTAATGCAATCACATTTGCATGGAACTTCCTATAAATCTCGTCTAAATATTACAATTTAAATATAAGCCAATCATTTTTTTTCAAGCGGATTTGTGATTGGAGAAGCGAAATGCACTGAATTCCTCCGTTCGGCGCAAAAAAAAAAATTTATATAAAATCAGAAAATCCCTCGGGGCTTTTGATTCGCTTCATTCGCTTCAGTTTGAAATGTTTTATCTCCCCCCCCCCCCCCCCCCCCCCCCCCCCCCACCCCCCCTCCCCCGTCGCAATCAAATTTCAACGATCTTTTTGCTTATTGTCCTAAAAATAAGAGCGAGGAAAATCAGAACATAAAAGAATTGTTTATTTCAACAAAGAAAAATTTCAACTCATCCTTTGTTTGCAGTTTTCAAAAAAAAAAACTCCTTCCCTTGCAGTTAGAATATATATTTAGAAATGACGTCACCATAATGCACTTGGAAAAAATTTTAATCTCTGCTGCCAACATTAATTTTTTATAGATAATATCTGCCGCTATATGTCGTGGAGTACTTTTATTTAGAAAGCGAAAATAAAAAATCATGAAATCACTGCTAATTTTAAGCATAGTTGCAGCTAAAGAAAAGAATTCACTAAATTTGAACCAGATGGGCCAAAATCCTAACGGAATTCATTCATGCGACTCGATCGCAATGGTATGATTCAACCTAGATCTTCCATTATGCGCTGAAAGCTTTATTCCTCGTGCCGCATCCAGCATAAATTAGTTCAGAAAGAAGGGAGATAGGAGTTATGAATCATGCAAGGGCTATAAATTCATGGAAAGGAGAAGTGGGCTATGTAACGCAACTAAGAAATGTCGATTGAATATCGACTGAAAACATTTCAGCACTAATAAAAGAAATTTTGAAAAAAAAAACAAAAATATACGAAAAAAAACAAGAAGAAATGTAAAAATTCTTTTTTAGCTGCAATTTTATTTTGCATAGTTTTTGAAAGTGCAAAAATTCATCTCGATTAAAAGATCGAAAAAAAACCAAATAAAAAATTGAGCCCTTTAATGTGCTAAGTGTTTACATATATATTTTTTCGTCGATAAAATGCGAATCGAAGTTCTTCACTTTTCAAAAATCATTAAAAAAAAAATTCATCTTTATGCGTTATTAATACGTTAATTAAAGCTAATATTTTCTAATAACCTCAACTATATGCATAGAATAACTCAATTGACTATTTCTAATAGAAAATGCCTTGGATAGTTAAATTTGTGGGAATTTTTCATATTTGAAGCATATCACACCTATCGCAAAAATATTCTACAGAAAACGGGTGGCAATTATTATGTCAAGAACGAAGACAAATATTTTTGCACGTTCATTTGTTCAGCATTTATAGTCCTTTTTCCCTTCCCTTAATTGCCCTCTATATTAAGATTGAAACAACACCTCATCTATGACTAACGATTAGCAATCCATCATGTCAACACTCGAAAATATTTTGCTTCATTAACGAAAAACCTCATCCCCCCCCACTCCTCGCAAAAAAAAGAAATTCTTGGCAAACGAACGTCTTGAATTTGATTTGAAAAGAATAAGCTCGTCCGGTTGCATTATCATCGCATAATTCCATATAACAGTCCTCAAGGATTAGTAAAATAAAAGGCGCCTCAACGCCTACATCTTCCGAACGATTGAATATAAACAATAAATTCGCTTTCAAAATTCCATAAGCGGGTCTCCATCGATCTTCCTGCAAAAAAAATAGTAATAAAATTTATGGTTATAACCAATCATACAAATATTCTACTGCTCCACTTATAAGTTGTAAGACGTATGCCTTTAGAACTTTTCAAAATCGACGGATATTCGAATGAGAACTCATAGAGGCGAAGGAATGCATCCACCCGTAAATTTCAAAATCAACGAATATTACTCAGGAAATAGAGAGGTGATTCTAGACTATTCAGCATTGACAGAACTGCATTTAAGCGGTTAGTGATGGAAAGGAAAAGATAAGATCCACGCGTAAATCCCTACCCTAAGGGAGATAATTTGTAGATGATGATAACTGGCACACATTCGGGGGGGGGGGGGGGATTATAGAAAAGAAAGATTTAACAAGGGAATACGCCAATAAAAAACATTAATAAAGAAAAGAAAACAATGATGAAGGTGAAACTCAACATGGAAGTGGGTGGATGAATGGATAGAAGAGGACAATTTAGCCTTAAAATTTATGTATATAGGAATTGAATAAGCGTTTCGATTCTGTGAAAAATTACTACGAAGAAATAAACGCAAAAAAAAAAAGAGTAGAAACAGACAACTCACCAGTAAGATGAAGAGTGGTCCTGCTGTACGACAATCATAACTTGTATCCGAACAAAGTTCGGCTAGTGCTCTTCCGTTCGCCAACATTCAACACTCGATGTATGAATCACAAATGCTTCAATGATTCGAATATTTTACACTAGAATCTAAAAATAAACTTTCCATACCTTAGAGATATTATTGAATTTTGTTATTTGCCAAACGTAGAATAGAACAAATATTGGAAAAATCTACGAAAATATCTCGGGTGAATATTTCTATAATGATTGAATTAACTGCTGATAACTTTTATAGTCGGAAATTCTACAAAAAAAAAAAAAAATCTAAAAAAAACGTTCAAAAAACATTTTAGTAATGGTAACTTTTTGAATATTTGTTTCCTGCTGGTATGTCGAAGGTGTCTTAACTATATTTTCTTCAAAATTCACAATTTTGTTATTTCAATATAGCAAAGGATCGTTGCTGTTGATTAGTTCTTCAATAATACTTATATCTTTCTATGAGGTAGACACTGTTGCTTCCGGAAATAGCACTACTGTTAGGACATTTAGAGAAGCGACTAAAATGTAGGTATAATTTGCTGATACAATATGTTTCCCTCTTCATATTGCTTAAATAGGAGAGGATAATTCACTGTGAAGATATCAAAGAAGTGCCTCTAAAATGACATCACTGCAAAAATCAGTCTCAAACTACGTGTTATTTGTCTCATTTCTATTTGGACTTGTTATTTAAATAATCTGCCAAGGCGCAAATGACCGAGCCAGAGCGAAAATGCCGAAGAGACTGACAAAACGACTACGACCCCTAGCAGAAAACCATGCCAACACCTCGAAAAATGAAAAAAAAATGCGGTTTTGTTGCATACCTGTTCTACATTTTGCTTATAAAGGCATGTCAGACCTTATGCACTCCTCGAGAGTCACTAGCAAGATAGGAAATGCTTTTGAAGGAGTAACGCAATACTGTTGTATCACCTAAACATCATGGTGGGGAAATAAACCGATACTATGGTATCTTTCGAAATCTGATAAAATAATCTGCCAAGGCGCAAATGACCGAGCCAGAGCGAAAATGCCGAAGAGACTGACAAAACGACTACGACCCCTAGCAGAAAACCATGCCAACACCTCGAAAAATGAAAAAAAAATGCGGTTTTGTTGCATACCTGTTCTACATTTTGCTTATAAAGGCATGTCAGACCTTATGCACTCCTCGAGAGTCACTAGCAAGATAGGAAATGCTTTTGAAGGAGTAACGCAATACTGTTGTATCACCTAAACATCATGGTGGGGAAATAAACCGATACTATGGTATCTTTCGAAATCTGATCCAGCATATGTTTGTTTAGTGCGTTACCTCACTAAAAAACCTTAAAGGTAACAATGGTACGCGCAAAAATACAACAGCGGAAAGTAAGAAGCAATGTACCACAAACTATCAAAGCACAGAAAAAATTGGTCACAATCATTTAGCACAACTTAATCTTCAGCAGTTAATATCGTATTTCACCGAAAATTAGAAAAAAACGATGGATCGTGGATTGCACAACGTGACGAATATGGATGATATAAATACTCGAACGGGGTTTTCCTGAAAAGCTAATAAAGAGATTAAAGCAATATGCTAAAATATTAAACGAATATATATAGCGTATTTGGGTAGCAAAGAAGATGTCATTGCAGCAAGAGAACACGAACAGTGGGAACAAAACCAACGTGGACAATGAAGTGTCTCTTGTTGCCTAAGATCGAAGCAAAAAAATTTTTTATGGCTTGGTATAGATATGAGTGGATTTTTAAATCACACGATGGAGTAAGGCCACGGTTTTAAAAGATATAGGATAGGCAATAACATGTAAATTTTGGACGTATTCGAATGAGGAAGCTGCGTAGGTGGATTTAGGTGGGCCTTCACCTAGCAACAGAACTCGTAGATATGATTTAAAAATTTGGTCACTGCTACTCCTTATCTGCTGGAGTCGAGAAATCAAGAAAACGGAAAATATTTTCCTCGAAATTTTGGTTATTAGCTTTCTTTTTTTTGTTCCCGTGTAAATGGCTGGAAAACAGTACTGCCAAAAAGTTTTACGGCATAACTAAAGCAAAAACGCTAAAATAATCTATATCTATTGATCTTCACCTTTCCTAACGAAACTTATTTTCGTTTTCGTGATATTACGCTTCCAATCTTATATTCATCTCGTCAGTCGTAGAAGCACGTCTGTCTAATTGAAAAAGTTGAAACGTTCACTCATTTGCAAATAGGCTGTTTCATTGGGAAAGTCGGGATTTTCCTGCAGTGTTTGTCCCATTCGGGTATGCATCATTGCCCATTTAAGAAGTCTGTGAATGGAGAAGTTTAAATTGGGAGGATATGAGAGAATGCCAGCAAGATGGATTAATCGAAGATTCGATTAAATGTTTCTACTCATAGATATTCGAAACGTTGCCCATCTTAGTCTTCCTACGCATGCGGCAAACATGCACAAAATAGGCATAGGGTGGCAATAAAGGAGAAAAAAAAATTCTTTAAAAGGTTATGGAGAAATAGATGTGGAGAAGCTTTAAATGAGAAGCTAAGAAGAATGTAGACAACGTTCTTGGGAATAAAACGGTATTGATGAAAGATAGGGAAATAATGAAGTAAAGAACCCCCTTCAAACAGATACCCACCATCGTCTGATGAGAGAAATTCTTAAGCTGAAAGAAATACGCCTATCAGAGGATGAAAAGAGATCAACAAAGAAAAAGCAAATCAACGTGGGTTCATATCGTTATAAGTTACAGCAGTCTTATATAACCGGAAGTGGATCGACCCATGCAAATATCCTCTAAAAATCAGCCTATTGGAAAAAATTCCTATGAAAGAACAATTGAGAATAGTCACCTTTTACGGAACGATGGGAAAAGTTATTGGGCAGAAGAATAAAAAGTGAAGCGTATTGCAAATTATGGAATGATTGTGTTATTCTGTTAGATGAGAACAAGTTGATCGAAAAAAAAAACATATGCGAAAACCATTAGCGAGAATATTTGATATATTTGAGCGAATGGCGAAACGGATCGCTTCTATTTTATTTTCACTTTACAAGAATTTGGACAATTGAGAAATTCAAAAAGATGAGATTTGCAATAGAGTGGACATTAAAACGATTCACTCATGAAACTTTCAACACAGTTTGCTTTTATAATAAATATTTTTTGCCTACTATAGGTGTTGATTGTGATATATTTTTTGAAATATTACCAAAGATTTCTGGTCGGTTTTTTTTTTTGCGTTAAGCGAATTTCATTCTATTTCAAAATTTATTTGCTAAGGGGGAATTCATTGCAATTTGACTTAGAGTTAATATTTTATGCAAAAAACCTTAGTGCATCAAACGATTGCCTTTATCACCGGATGGATTTATTTATTATTCTGCTTTCGAATGAGTCGGTCGGATAGTTCTTTGCTTATGAGGTCGGTAATGTATCTTCATTGGTGTACGTCATTATCCAGTGGGTATAGTTGTATCTTTATAAGAGTCCGTATGGCCTTCTATTGACGGGAAATATAGCAGTGCTGAGGATGGAAAGCAGCAGTGAGTATATGTATTGTTGTATGTCCATTCTGCATTGTAATTATTGTTTTCATTTTATGAAATTTCATTTACGTATGTGTGTTCTCATTTGGGATGGTTGTGAGTTGTTTCTCTCTGGAGATTTCGCATCAGTTTTGTTGAATTATTTGGGGGGCAGTTGTATGTATTGATGTTCAGGCAGTTGTCTGTATTCTTATAACAATTTTCCCTGAATTTATTGTCTATTTGGCGCGATTTCATATAGAGATCAAAAGAGATTTTATGATCATCGTAGTATTTCATACGGTAGATTATGCAATACGATCAAGCGGAAATTATGCTCTTTGCTCTTTTTAGTCGTATCTATGGTTTCATTCACATTTGTGTCTTTGTGCGGAGCGGTTGCGAGTCGATGGTTGATTGCATTGTTGGGTGAATTTGAGTATTCCTCACATTCTTCGCCTTGAGTATTTTAAGTGCTTCTCGCGTATTCTTCCCACATATTCCATAGTTTTTTTCAACGAGAAAATACTCTTTTAAGACGGTAAAATGCTGAAATTTTTCATTCAATTGAGAGAATTTTTTTTTTTCATTTATGCTTGCAAGCTCGTAATTAAAGATAGGAATTTATCGTATTTAAGTATAATTTACCGTATTTAAGTATTTACCGTATTTAAGTATCTGGAATTGCGCTTTTGATTTATTGTTATGGTGAAAATTATGTGGTTTTTATTTTCATTTCTGCAGTGAGTGTTGATGAGATTTTTTCGTGGCCACATATATATCCTCCCACCCCCACCCTGTTATCCTTTCCCCTTCCCATCTGCTCACTGAGTATTACAATTAACCTACGGGTCTTGCAAACCTATAAATATTTTTGCGGGTTGCGCATGACTTTTCTTGCGTTTTGACATCCGTGCTGATCCACCTGTCGACCCCTCCCCCTCCACCCTCCCAAACTTCGAGAGGCGCAGGTATGCCCATGTATGACTTGTACCACTCTTCACTGGAAATGCGGGGAAGTTTATGGGGGAACTGTCGGAGTTGCTTGAAGGCTTAGCTTCAGAAGCCATCCCTCTATCTCGTCTAGTTTTTTCGACTATATTCGTATTCTAGGAAGTTGGAGGATTGACGAAAACCTCACTCGGTAGACTTCGCTTTTTAAAGACTTTTGCCACCTCGCCGGTCAGACCAATCTCACCAATTTCGCAAGTCTTCGTCTATTAATAAAGCGTGCCAAAAAGATTGGTTATAAGGTGTAAGTTGAGTCGATGTAAAGTGACACCCGACTGGTTGCATATTGCAAGCGTGTAGCTAAACTAAAAGATGTGTTTGAGAGTTGCTAAATCCATTAAAGTTGGGGTTATTCTATTAGCTAAATTGCACCAATCAGATCTATTATTCCCTGAGTGGAAATCCCCGGGCAGACAAACGTACGAATAAAGCGCGATCTCATCTGCAGTGTGCTTGCAAGTATAGATATGGGAAAAGACCGGTAAGCAAATTTTCTCCAAAGTAATTTATATGAGAAATAAGATTAGATGAAATATGAGTACATTATTTTTCATGTATTACTTGCTCTTTTGGCAGCTGGCTGGTCTGAAGAGTCGAACGGCAAACGTGCATGTTGCCTTCGCTCATCTGGTGCGCTTTCTTGTTTGTTTTCTTGGCAGAATGAAAGTGCATGGATTACTTTGCCATGTGGGACGTCGTTCTCTTCTTGAGAGCATCTTTTAATCCACCTTTCATTTCGTTAATGTTTAGGCTGTATTTATAAATGGAGTACCTTGATGGTCGAGGTTAAATCGAGAATAACGAATGCGCTCAAATTGTTATCAATTCCGCTGGGGACATTATTTGGCCAATAAAACGTCTTTGATAGTTTCTCCTTTATTTTAAACTTATTGTGGTAGCCGGCTGGATCGGTGCGTTCAACAGTTTAGAGAGTACAAAGAGACACTTTATTTCATCATCGGGGGTTTTATGAAGAAGATTGGCAGCATGTTTGACGTGTTAAAATTCTATACACGGTAGTGGAAATTGGTGACAATTTAAGCGGTCTTGATGTTCTCACTTCGACCATTGCGACACCCCAAATACCATAGATAGGAAGGTTTAAACCATATATTAACATAAAGGGGTCATTGGAAAGGGGCGTCAGCGTGAAGGTAAGCAGGTTTCCTGGAGAAAAAACCGAAATTTATGGACAACGGCTTCTAAACATATCGCTTATTCGCTGACTATCCGTGTACATTCCAGGAAACTTAGCGGCATTCCGGGGTTTTGCTTGCATTTGAGTTGCCCGTCCATTCGCAGCTCTATTCAAGCCCAACCCACTATTTGCACCATCAAAGGAAATATTTCTATTGTACTCATTGAGAAAAATGCATCAGCGCTAAAATTGTTCCTCAAAGGAAGTTTTCCATTTCTAGAACGTTATAGCTGTTGGTATTCGTTTGCGCGTCTGTGCGTTATGCGTTCACTCATCTCTCCACTTATTTCCATACTGAATTAGCATCGAATCGACCGAGGTGTTCTATATTGCCTTATCGATCGAGTTTAAAAATTTTATAAGGTTTCATCAACGATTGCTCACTTATTCTGCCGATAGAAAGCAGGTTGCATATTTCTAATATGCAAATCGAGCTGCCGCTCACTTAGCGGTGCATCTTTTTCATCGAATCCACCCAACCAGTGTAAAGAAGAGTCTGCGCGAATATCAACCTGACCTCTGTTTTTGTTCTCTATTTTTCTTCCCAAAGTTCAAAATCGCTGAAAATACACAATGCTATTTCTTTGCTTGCGAGATTATGCATTGCTATTGTCGACTTTATTACTTTATTGTCCATCTGTGGAATGGAATTTCTTCATTGTAATTCGAAAGCAATATTCTGTATGAACGTTTTTAGAAGCGTAAATATTGTGTTCGTGTTGTTTTATCACTGAGCTAATTGCATTTGTTGAATACGCGATATGTCTGCATCACATAACCACGCGTATTCTGTGATGCAAAAATGCGCTGTGTGTTCATTCGTCGGGCGAAAATATTTCAAGAAAGGCGAAAATATTTCATGAAAGGCGAAAATATTTCAAGAAAGTCGCTATATTTTAAGAGAGAGAAACCGTTTATATCCGTGCCGATAGATATGGGGCGTTTATTCAACAGGGGAGTGTTGCCCATTTCGATGAGAAACACTGATAAGCGTTAGCATTGTATGCTGATCAAAATTTTTATGATTTCAATTCGTTGCAGTTGTTCGGAGGACGCCGAGGAAATTAAAATGAACCTCTCGAAAGGAATATTGAAAAATTTCGATGGACGCATCGGGCATGTAGTGGATTTCACCACGCCTTCGAGTTTCTTTGTCTATGTGATACCAGAGACGAGTGACGAAACTAAAGAAAGGGTCGACAAGGCAATCGTTTCTAACGTTGATTCGATTCAGCCGGTTTCCTATTCGAACGACCTCGAAAGCGGTTCGTTTTCAATTCTCTTGAATTGTTGAAATGTTTCGTTGTAAGAGCGCTTTTG